>VDFB02339258.1:82199-117896 GCA_007258455.2 Sequoia sempervirens
CCATTGAAATGTTATAGCAGATTATATGCAAACAAAAGACAGATTTAGATATTTCCTCAATCCTCTAAGATTTGATTCATTTGAGAGCTTCTCCCATGCTTTATATGAGGTGGAAAGAAGAAAAAGGGTCTTTAGAGCACAAATGTCTCATTGCATAAGAAAGGGTTGGAGCCATGCACTTCAAATAAATAATCAAATATTGGTCAACTAATTCAATTTGAAGATTATAATGACATCTTGGCTGCAATAAGGAATAATGAATGTTCAAACATAGAGGAAGACAAAATTTTGGATGAGGGAAAGCAAGGAAAACACACATTTTATATTTTTCAAGAACTACACTCCTTTTGTTGAAGAGGATGTGGTCTTAGAGCATGAATTTGGTTTTGATTTGAGATTCATTGTTGAAAGAGAGTGAGCACATCAATGTTAGATTTGTTTGTTTTAGAAAAGGAAGGCCTAATTTTTTGGACAAGTGTTTAACATCTAGCATTCATAACAACTTTCAAATAAAATAAATTATTATTTTGGAGTGTAGTTAAGTTTAAACAAAATTTTGGAGATTCTCAAAGCAATAAGAGTGAAGAACAACAAGATGAAGACAACCAATAATGTGGAGTCACTAGATATGCTTATTTGCAGCATGAGAGTGAGATTGAGCTTCTTCTCCATAATTCTTTCTTCACTTAACTCCATGCCCAATGGACTAATGCATGATTTTAGGTTCATTCTTCTCTACAAGTAGAGAAGCCTCTATGAGTCACCAAAAATTGGAGTGTAAAATTGCACTATATTTTTTTGTAGGGACAATTTATGCCAAGGATATATGACCAAGTTGGAAGAAGCAAAAACTTTGAGGACTTAAATCAATTCTTACTGAAGAAGGATGCATCATTTGATAATGCAAACCAAGATAGTAGTAAACTTTTGGGCCAATGAACATGGTAAAATATATAGTATTCTATGGTTTAAATATCCTCACAATGATTATGGAAAGCTTGTTAAAAAGTTGTACAAAGGATTAAATGAGAGATCATTGTATGAAAGAGTTTTAAGGGAGCTTGCCTCTATTTTGTTTACAAGGGAGGAGATATCTAAGATATTAATGGAAAGTATTTTCTTAAAAGTATCATCAAACTAAAGAGGTTAATGGAAAATCTACCATACTTAGCATGAAGTTCACAAAAGGTAACAACATGATAGATTTGTGGCTAGTGTAGATTAAACCCGCCTATATAATATAAAAGAAAAGGGCTACAAGATAATTAAAAAGACTTTCCAAGTTTGGAGAGCCCATGTGCATGGATACATTACCTTTAGCAATAGGTAAAAGGTGTGGAAATAAGAAAGCCAATATGGAAAAGAATAATAAGGCCTACATAAAGGTTGATAAACCACTCAAACCAATGAAGGGCCTTGGAAGCCATATTCAAGGACTATGTGGATTTTGAAAAGAGTTTGCAGGATATATAAAAATCCAGGCATGTGTAACTCAAAGATATGACCAAGGGAATTAAAAGGATTTTACAATGCCCAATGTATAGACACCATCCCAAATATATTTTCAAAAGGAATTGGGACCATTATAAGAATTCAAAGGCTTTCCATTCATGAAGAATGTTCCTTAACTTAGTAGAAGAGCTCTATAAACTTACAAATGCTATTTTTAATCTCCTCCATTGGTCTTAATTATATAGTTGGCAAACAATTTTAAGGCTTGGAAAGCTTTGATAGCTAGAGGTCTTTCCAAGCATTAATTTATCTCATCCAATGTCTAATGGGATATTTTGAATTCTTGTAAAGGAATATAAAACAAATGAAGTGTTATTGGCTAATGTGTGATGAGATTACAAGTGGGCCCTAGCTAAGAAGAAAAATAAAGAAGCTTGTGCCAATAAAGAAGAGAATAAACTTGAAATTGTTTGATTTACAGAGATGGTGAGCACAAAAACAATATTGCAAATCATACTATTATTACAAATAAAATAAAATAGAATAAAATGTCAATTTTGGATTATGTTTCAGGGTAAAAGCACAAAGTTGTGTCACACTTTCAACCAACTTATCAACGCAACTAAATTTAAGTATTTCTAACTAATTTATTTTTTTGGTTAAACATATGATCTAGTAAGACTCATTCTAGCTAAGTTAGATACTTCCACAACTTTTTCAACTAAAATTGTTGGCTAAAAATATATGGAGCACTTCTTTGAGGCAAATTTACCAAAAAAATAAAATTATTTGGAAAACTTGACGTTTCAATAACTCCCACTCATGTAAAAACATTTAAAAAATATATAAAAATACCCTTTTGTAGATCCATAAGTGTAGTTTTCAAAAATATATTTAATTTAATAGTTTAATTATTATTTATATTTTATATTTTATTTTTACTAAAACTACGTTATCAACATAAAATATTAGGTTGATTTCCATGCCAAGGAAAAATACTAAAACTTATTAAAAAAAAATGAAAAAAATATGATGCACTAGATAAAAAAATCTATATCAAGATGGTATGAATTTTTTCCATTTTAGATAAATATTTAATATAAAAGTTGACGTCTAATGGAAACAATTTTTTTTGACACACAAAAATTTTAAAATTTACTTTAAAATGTATGTTTATCAAAATTGGATAAAAATATATCCATGCACTGAAGTTTCAAGTTATAAATACACAAAAAAATTGAAAGAAAAAAAAATTACTATAAAAAGTTTCACATCTCATGTAACATCATTTTTCAACATTTTATTAGCAACCAAATTATAGTGTTAATTTATTAAAAGTAGTTTAAAATAATTTTAACATTTTTTCAAAAAAATACAAACATAAAATATACTAAAAAAACACATTTTACTAGTTTATATCATTTCAAAATTCAAAACATATATGCCACTTTTTAGTGATTGAAGTTTAAATGTTGGATTAGTGTTGGTCGTTTCCTTTATAAAGTGTGACACAACTTTGTACTTTTACCCTTCAATACATTACATCATGGCTTTATAAAGTCAATATATTCCCATATACAACCATCTAAAACTTCTTACAGGAACAACTCCCAACTAACCATTATTTTAATATTTAATTTAACTATTAACTAAACTACATTTATTTATAAATGCTAATTTTTTTTAATTTTTTTTTACTGTAGGAATCGGGTAGCACGACCCCCTATAAATTGCAGTGCGCCTGGTAAATTTTTTAACGTGACCGACGACGTTGGCACGACACGCCCTCCGGTACCACGGGACGGGGGAGACTAGAACTCGTGACCAGCAGAGCCGCAACGAAATTACTTAGCCAACCAAGCTAGGCCCCCCGCCCATATTTTAGTATAGGTTAGATAAAGTTATAAATAATAATGCCCATTTATAAATGCTAATTTATTATTTATTATTTATAACTTTATCTAACCTATACTAAAATATGGGCGGGGGCCCTAGCTCGGTTGGCTAAGTAATTTCGTTGCGGCTCTGCTGGTCATGAGTTCTAGTCTCCCCCGTCCCATGGTACCGGAGGGCGTGTCGCGCCAACGCCGCCTCACATTAAAAAGTTTACGAGGGCACTGCAGTTTATAGGGGGTCGTGCTACCCGATTCCTGCAGTCTAAAAAAAAAAAAAAAAAAAACCTATACTAAAATATAATATGATGTACTATAAATTCCAATATTCCCCCCTTATTACATCTATCCAAACAAAGGACGAAACATTGCAAAGACTAAACACAACAACCCTTCTAGAAACTTTGATGAAGTGCCTCCACTAATTCTCCTTACTCACCCAACAAACACCAAACTAAATCCATGAGTAGATCTCCTGACTATCAAACCTGCAAATCTTCAAAATACTTGTGAATCGAGACATAATTATTCACAAAGACACCACTCCTCTAGTGAATTGAGACAAACTCAATTATCCACAAGAAAAACTACAACCAACTAGGTGTGTGCACCAATCAATGACACAAAAAAGGTGCCACTTTTGTTTTTTTACCTGAAATGACCATTTGGAAAGTGCCAAATTTCATGCTCGCCAAATGGCTTGGATGACAAAGCCTAAGGCTTGGTGAAACCTAGAAAATGTGGTTTGAATCTTTTGGGAGATAGAATAACCAATTTTTTATAAGTTTCACTTAAGGAAATTTGAGATCTCAATCCAAGGATGGAATGAGGGAAAGAGATCTACAATAAGGTGTCCTAGGGTGTGATTTAAGGTATAAAGGGGGTTCACCACCAAGCTAGGGCTTGGAAAGACTAGGAATGTAAATGATATGCAAGACTTGAATAAATGACCTAGAAATAGACTCAAATCATAACAACAAACTGATAAAGTACAGAGGTGCACCTGGGAACTGTATAGGTTTGAAATAAGGTCTGAAATCTTGGAAATATTGCTTTTACATGCACACTGGGACTCATATGCCAGTAGGGGTGATTTAGTCCCAGATTAGGGTTTTAGGCCAAAATTAGAATCTAGAATTGTTGAATCAAGATCTACAGAAAATGCCTGAAAATGTGTATATTGGGACTCATACGCCACAAGTGGTTATTTAGTCCTAGCATTAGGGTTGATCTGAAACTCAAGAATCCTCTAGTGATCTATTGTAACTTCCCTCCTGTCAAATCTTTGAGTCTGAATCACTGAATTGCAACATGTAGGTGACATTCTATAATCTTGCAAGTAAGGTGACAACTTTGACAATTTTGCAACCTTGTCAACTTTTCTCCAATCTTGCTCTTCAATGGATCTTCAACCTAAATCTATAAATTACACATCAAAGACAGGGGAAAATTTTGATTCGTTAGTGGATAGGGATTTTCCTTGGTCAAAACCTATTTTGGTAGTCAAACCTTAAAATGAAATCAAATAGAATGAAGGAATGATGAATGAACAAATTTAAGCTATGTTGCAACTCACCAAACTCTTGAACCAAAGGCTACAAAATTTAATGTAATGGCTAGCATGAATGTGGATCCTGAATCTTGCTTGAATGATATGGATCTTGACTTGAATGCTTTTTTGAATCATAAAACCCTACATCACAAATGTTAGTTCAAAAACAAACATGATGCATGATGACTTTGACATGATGCTTGATACTTGAATAATGTTCCAAAATGATTGATAATCACTCTTGAATGCTTTATAATGCTCTCACTTGAATGCTCATAAGATCACTTAAATTGCTAGGAGAAAATATGTGAAATAACCTTGTATTTATACTTGTTTATGCCAAATTTCCCTAAATTACAACACTACAAGACGACATTAGATCTAGGAGAACAAAATCCTGCCAAGAATTTGAATTCAAAATAGGTCTAAGCTAAGCAGGACTCATATGCGAGTTGGGGTGTATGAGTCCCATTAGGCTAAGCTTGGGACACATTTTTCAAGGTATGATTAGTTTAATGCCAAACTCAGATCTAGGCCCTAAAAATTAGGTGGGACCCATATGCACAAGGTGACGTATGAGTCTCAAATTACTAAATCTAGGCCATACATTGGAAAATCATTAAATTATGATTGGTTAATTGATGTATGTCAGGATCATCCTTGGAAAGATGCATTAATTAAGGCATAAAAAAGCCTAATTTTAGCAGGGAGGGCCCAAACAAGTATGAAAATGTAGAGGGATATATTTTTCTACACTACATTTAGCCCCCACTTTAGTGAGAGGAGGAACTTGCTTCAAACTCACACTAAAGTAGACAAAACTCACATCAAGAGGGGTCCAAGTGTACCGATGCTAGCGAGATAGGATAACAATAATCAAGAGGGTTCATCAAGCCCCTAGGATCAAGACCCTATGGGAAACCAACATAGGCACAAAAGAACACACATGAACAATTATATAAGGAGCAATAGCAAGGAACAAGCATACACTACCAAAGACAAAAAAAAGAAGAAAAAAAAAAACAAAAGGGGTAGTTCAAGCTTCGACCGTTTGTCTTGCATGTTGTGGATTAGATCTAAGTTGTTTTTCCAAGAAACGTTTACAAGTGGAACACGATGTCCACTACGCAAACCAACACAAACTCACAAGGGCTAGTGGAACCTCAGGTCATCCACTAGGTGAGCACCCAACGAGACACATATGCACGTAGTTGGTATGCACTCACACAAACAAGAAAGTGGTTATGGGAAAGTCATGCCTAAGTTTGGATCCCATATGTACAACCAGACCAAAGCTATACCTCTTGATAACTTTGATAGGGCACCACACAAAAATGAAATTCGAGCTTCATGAGGCAAGCAAAGTTTTGTATGCTTGAAACTCAAGAACAAACAAGATGGTTCCATGGGAAAGTAAAGTGTGTTATGCAAGGTGGCCATATAACAGATGTTGTAAATGCAAAATAGTGTAAGGTACATTGAAAAGAGTTTTGCTTAGTTCATGTAAGATATTAACTTAGGGAACATCATGCCTAATGTCTCCAAGAGAGGACCAATCAAAGAATAAAATATTTGTAACTTAGGGGATGCAGTGTGTCGCATCAAGCAACTAAGATGAATATAATATGCTAAGATAGATCACACTCTTGAAGGAAATCACACCCAATGTCACCAAAAAGCGAAAGACGCATCGCATGAAGTAAGAAACTAAATAATGAAACATGAGAAATGCAAAAGAATAATGCCAATGTATGCCCCAACTTTAAAGAAATTGCTAAACACCATGTTGTGAGAAATTAATTTAAAGCAACAAATGATAAGATGCTAACAATAAAGAGGACATGAGAGATTATGTGGAAAGCCCTATGCCAAGTCATATGTTTCCAAATGAAGATACATCATGAAAAGGACAAGGGGTTACCCCCAAAATGAAACTCCAAACACATGAGGGATCCATGGATTTGGGGTCAGTATGTCTTTCCTACAATGTTTTTAGAGAGCTCAAAACTATCATCATTCCCCAAATACTCATGGAACAGGAAGAATGATACAAAGAGAGTGAAAACTAAGAAAAGTCTTTCAGGTCAACATGGAAGAGACCTAAATGTCTTGATGCCTTGCATCATCCCCAAAAGTAAAACACAAGAAAAATGAAAAAGATAAAGGAAAAGCTTTTGGGTCAACATGGAAGAGATATGAATGTCTCAATGCCTCGCATCATCCCCAAAAGGAAAAACAAGACAAATGAAAAAATTTTACAACATAGAGAAGAATGTAGATACAAATAGAGGAATGCCACAAAGAGAGAGAGACATCAAACATAATGGTATAGGGGAGATCACATTATGCACATGTAATCATACACAACATGAAAAAGAAAACAATGCAAAAGAAGAAAAACTAGTACGTCACATGCGAGTCAACCTATTAGAAAGTCATCTACATCTCAATCATGTTCATCATATACGGAAGGAAAACAACTAGCCAAAGGGACAATGACAAATGTGCAACCAAGACAAGAATGAGCCGAGATAGGTGATGAGAAGGATCTCCTTGCATTTTGAAATGATTTGCAATAAATGTAAAGCATGTAATAGTGAGCATATTGTGATCCTACAACTATTACATGGCAAGGAGCGAAAGGATATGCTTTAAGGAATTATTTCTATGATATCAAACTTTTTAAATATTTTCTTTAAGGCACGACCCTCATTAGTACTATGTCCAATAATTCTATGGTATTTGCAATGTGATGTGTTTGTATTCTTAGGATTTAGATATCGATTTTCCCTTATAGATGGTAATGTAATATGTCATTGGATTAGAAGTATGTGTAAAGTTCTTTCAGTTGAAGATGGCAGACAAGGGAATTGTAATTTCTTTAGTTTGTGTAATGTCGCACAATTGCACCTAGGGGAAATTCCACATTTTTGAACTATTTCCTAGCATTTATGACACCTTAGAGCATTAATGAAAAAAATCCCATGAGTCAAACAATTTTGACTCCATACAGACTAGTGGGAGAGCAATAGAAGCCTAATGACACATTTCTCAAAAATCTAGGCCTTGGATGCCTGCGTGGCGTGCAGACATCTGCGCAACACACTAGCATCCTAAAGGATTTCTAAGTTTGGAATGGTGAATCTAGAATCTAGACTCTCTCAACACATGTCTTAGCAATTAGATTTCAGATGTAACAGCTCTTTGTGCCCTTGCATGCAACAAAAACCCCTCTTTCGATCTCATTTGGGGTTGGAAGTCATTCATTCAAGCTCTCTACACACTTTTTCACTCTTGAGTTCTCTTCATTCTTGATAGAAACACTCTCACAAGTGAAGCAATGTTGGACTGAAGTCCTAGCAGCTACAACTCTCAATCAAGCACTCAACAGTGCATCTGTGTCCTCCAAAGAGTGTCTAGGCCCATGGGTAACACACACTCTCTCTCTCTCTCTCTTTTTCTCCTCACTATTTACTTGTTCATTTACTACTTAGTCATGCGGTTCTACTCCTGAAGCGGGTTTTACTTTCACCACATGCTTTGTCCATTTCGTTTACACTCCTTTCCAACTTGGTTGTCCATGGAGGTGGGAACACCAAAATGGGGGTCTGACTGAGGAAGACCCCTATACAACCCCAACCTTTTCCCCTCGTTCTTTGTGTGTAGGTTGTAAAGCGGAGCTTGCAGTGAAGAATCAGACGTCCGGTTGAATGTGAGATTTCTCCAAGTTCGCCTTGTGTTTTATTCTAAGCCTCTCCTTTCTGTGTGATCATTCTATCGAGAAAACCCTAGATCTGAGCTAGAAGGTGAAACTTTACTCTACCCGCCTGAGAGCCTAAGCTTTTTGTTGCTTAGGATGCTAGTGCACCACGCTGGCATCCTGAATTTGTGCTACCATCCTTTGGCCGAGAGCTCCTCCGTCTAAGGAAAAAATCTCAAAGTTTCACTCTCTCAGGATCTAAAGTAGTTTTCTTTGAAACATAACTTGGGTACATTTCTTTATTGTTTCTTCGATTTGCTTATGCTAAGGTGGATAAGGGTAGTTCATTCCTTGGTGATCTCTTGAGAAGGAAGAGACCCGTGTGTAGTGAATCCCTCTTATCTCACATTTTGGTGAACCTGACGTGAAGATGTTGAATCTATCCTCACAATGCTTTTATGTCCACGATAATGTTTTCTTTAAGGAAGATTTTGATATGTTGGATGACACTCTAGATGGTTTCTTAGAAGTGCCTCCTAGTATCTGTAAATCTCCAGAGAAAAATTCCTCTCAACCACAAGTTGAAGAGTCAGAAAATGTAGTTGTGGTCTCTATGGCTCCTCTGAGCCCTAAGAAACCCATCATTTACGTGACCTCAGATGACCCTTCTTCTAGAAAGGATTGTTCTGTCTATGGGATTTCATGTCATAGTGATTCACTAGACCTATACTCAAGGTTTGTAAAAGCTATGGACTCCACTTCATATAATGTTGTTGGGCACACATATAATACAAGAAGAAACAAAAAAAACTTGGATCAACAACCTCTTGTTCCTATGTCTCAACCCACTCAAGTTCTTGCTTCTTTATCGCCTTTCTCAACCAAGCCTTCCTTCAACACCTGAACCCACAATTAAAGCACCAAGTGATTATAATCTTGTCGAGAAACTTTGTATTACTCTAGGTAAGATCTCACTTTGGGATTTACTTCAAACTACTTTGGTTTATCAAGAGATGCTTTAAGAATCCTTGCAGAAGATTCTCTTGCCTACAGATGTTAATGCATTGTTGGCTAATATTCGAGTGAATTTTCCGAATATCACATTCCATCCACAAGAACTCTCACCTCTGGATGTGTAGAAACAAGCAGACCCCTTTATGATTATAATTAATGTTAATAACATTGGTATTAGGCCTACTCTTGTTAACACCAGCCTAGGTCTCAACGTTTGCAGTATCGACCTACCACCTAAGATTAAAGTTGATTCATCTTCTCTAGCTTCTTCTTCTTTGTACATTCGTGGGTTCGATAATGTTGGTTGTCAAGCTCTAGGCATGATAATACTGCCTTTGCAACTAGGTCTCGTTACCTTACCTACTTTGATTTATGTGATGCCTAGCCCTTTACCTTACAATATTCTTTTGGGAAGACCATGGATTCATGCCATGGGTGTCATAACTTCTACTTTACACTGTTCTTTAAAGTTTTTTGCTAATAATCGGGTGGTCACGGTTAAAGTTGATCCAAAAGTTGTTCACCTTTGTGAACTAGCGGTTGTTGGTCAGGATTCAGTCATCTCCACTCTTAAGAATTGTATTCCATCCTTCACCACTGATGCTATGGCGTGTTCCTCGACAATACCTTCCATAGAGATTGTCCCTAGAGCGAATGTTGCTAGAGATGAACCACCTAAAGCCAAAAGTCCTAAGTCTTCCCCTTCTTCTCCTTCTTCTCAATCAAATGCTTTCTTTGGTGATGATTAGGGCTCCTTAGAATTCTATGAATTCTTCATTGTGGAATACAAAGTGAGTCCCTCTCGTATAGAGTTTTTGAAATCTTTTGATGTAAGGGCGGACGATGTTCCCGTTAAGGAAGAGAAGTGTGATCCTATCCAGGAGACTAGTCCTTCCTCAACTGTGGAAAGTAGTCCCACTCTTGAAAAAGAGGTTAATGTTTACAAACCAAGTGGAGAATGTGGAAGTGCTCCTATGGAAACGTTCGACATCCATTGGTGGAATGAAACCCTCTACGAAGAGCTGCCACCTCCCGAAGTCTTGCACACTTGTTATGGTTTTGGATATGAGTTCGCTTCTTGGTATGGCTATGGTCAGAAAGGACTAGGACGTATCGAGCAAGGAATGCAAGTCCCCATGCAGTTTAAGCCATGAAAGCGTTATCTGGGTCTAGGATGCTCTATTGAAAAATCTAAGTAGAAACCTTGGTGGAGTGTTAACATTATTTCAGCCAAGCCACTAAGTTTGGTCCATCCCAAATTGATAGAGGATGGGGAGTAGGCCAAGAGAATCCCTTTAGATGTCTTCTCTTTAGATGAAGCACTTGAGGAATTCCTAGGTGCCTACTCCCTGTTGCCTCCCCTCCATCACAAGAGACGATTCCCATATTGCCTACATAAACATGCATATTTTGGAAAATCCATCTTGAGTATTGACGAAGAGGACCCTCTATCCAATGTTGGTAATGATGTTCTGATATCACATCGTAAAGATCATAGTTCTCTCCTTAAAGGAGATACTATTGAAATCTCTATGGATCCCAAGTCCTCTAAAAAAGTAATTAAGATCGGGAAGTGCCTCTTTTCAGAAGAAGCAGGTGAACATTCCGATCCCCTACATTCTCATCCTAATATCTTTGCTTGGAAGTACGAGGATATGCCTGATATTGATGAGTCTATAGTGGTTCACAATATCATCTTGTGTCCTGATGCCAATCCGGTTAAACAAAAAATCTAAAAGATCAATCCTAGGGTGGCGTTGATGGTTAAGATTGAGATAGAGAAGTTGTTAAAAGCAGGCTTTATCTATCAAATCGACTACTCCCAGTGGATTTCAAATATTGTTTTTATTAGTAAGCCCGATGGCCGTATTCGTATATGTATTGACTTTTATGATCTTAATAAGGATTCCCTTAAGGATGATTTTCCATTGCCTAATATAGATATGATTGTGGACTCGACCGCAGGCCATGCATTGTTATCTTTTATGGATGGTTTCTCGGGTTACAATCAAATCCGTATTAAGCCGAAATATCAATACAAGACAACCTTCACTACCCCTTGGGGTACCCTCTGTTATGTGGTCATGCCTTTTGGGTTAAAGAATGCAAGAGCAACTTACCAACGGGCAATGAACCTGATTTTTCATGATTTTAAACATAAGATCTTAGAAGATTATGTTGATGACATCCTAGAGAAATCCATAACTCGTCAAGATCATGTAAAGAACCTTCATCTTATTTTTGAAAGGCTTCGAATCTATAAGACGAGACTCAATCCCCTTAAGTGCATCTTCAGTGTGGATGTCGACAAGCTTTTGGGGTTCATAGTTTCTCACCATGGAATTGAAGTTGACACAAATAAGATTGATGTTATTTTTAACATGCCTCCACCTAGGAACATTACTAAGTTGCAAAGTTTACAAGGGAAAATTAAGGAATTTTGAAGATTCACATCTCAATTGGATGACCGTACCCTTCCTTTCACTCATATGTTAAAGAAAGATGTTTGCTTCATATGGGATGAAGAGTGCTAGAAAGCCTTTGAGTCAATCAAAGCCTATTTGACCAACCCTCTTGTATTGATGTTGGCTATGCAAGATAGACCCTTTCTGCTTTACCTCACAACGTCACCCTATGCTCTAGTAGCTTTCCTAGATCAATATGATGATGTCAAGAAAGAGAGAGCAGTTTACTACATCAGTCGTGTTCTGATTGATTGTGAAACCTATTATTCCTCCATGGAGAAACAATGCCTTGGTCTTGTCTTTGCTACACAAAAGTTAAGGCATTACCTTCTCCATGCTGAGGCACATGTCATTGTGAAGGCTAACCTTTTAAAGTGTTTGTTCTCTAGTGCCGACCTTGTTGGGAGGTTAGAGAAATGGGTTATGTTGCTCTCTAAGCTTGATATAAACTTCATTACTTAGAATTCAATAAAGGGTCAAGCCATTGCCAATCAGTTGGAAGATGCTCCCTTATCTTGCTCCTTCCCAGGTCTGGACTTGTTGACTAATGAGAACATCTTTGTGATTGATTATGACCTTGAATGGAAGATGTATTTTTATGGGTCGAGGTTTCAGACTAGTTTTGGAGTGGGTGTGGTCTTAATATCCCCCGAAGGTAAACCGGTTCCTCTATCCTTTCGATTAGATTTTCCTTGGACCAATAACATCACTGAGTATGAAGCTCTTATTGTTGGCTTGCACACCGCGATTGTGCTAAAAATCAAAGATCTCCAAATATTGGGAGATTATGAACTTATTATGAACCAGATTACAGGAGCCTATCAAGCTAAACAAAGTAAGTTGTCACGATATTGAGACCTTGCTTTATCCTTGCTTAGTCAGTTCTCCTCTTTCACGATAGATAGCATCCCTAGAAGGGAGAATAGACATGAAGATGCCATGGCAAGTGTTGCTTCCTTGGTACCATCGAAGGAAGATACAAAGGAATACCACTTCATGGTTTAAATTCTTTGGTCTCCAGTTGTTTCCGATCAACCCAAGCTTGATGTTCTTGTGTGTTCTTACATAGACTCGAGAGAATGGTTCTCTAATATTTATAACTACCTAAGGACTAGAAGCTTTCTTGATGATGCGACGAAGAATGATCACACTCACATACAAAAGCTTTCAACACGTTATGTTATTTTGTTTGATGTTCTCTATCAAAAATTCTATAATGGCATGCTTCTCGATGTCTCACTAAAGTGGAAATACCCCTTGCCCTTAAGGAAGCCCATTCAGGCTCTAGGGGTGGACATTTTGGTGGTAGATCCCTAACGAGAAAATTGGTACACATGGGGTAGTTTTGGTAAAAAATGGAGGAAGACTCCAATTTTGTTAATAAATGCCCACAATGTCAACAACACAGTCATCTTATTCATGCACCCACACAAGAGTTACAAAACCAAACCTCTCCTTGGCCATTTGCAAAGTGCGGGTTGGATATTATTTGAAAAATATCACCTCCTTCTTCCAAAGGACATACCTTTATCATCACCACTATAGATTATTTCACAAAGTGGGTCGAATCCATCCCACTTCAATCTACAAATGTTGAAGCCATCTGTAGTTTTCTTCTAAACAACATTATTTCTCATTTTGGATTGCCTGCTACACTTATATCTGACAATGGTACGCCATTCAAGAACAAGGAAGTAAAGCAGTTCTTAGAGAAGTTTCACATTCAACATAGATTTTCGACTCCATACTATCCACAATCTAATGGCCAAGAAAAAGTGTCTAACAAGACTCTTGAGCTCATTCTTCATAAAACAATTAATAAGAATAGTAAGTATTGGCATATTCAATTAATATATTCTTTATGGGCCCATCATACGAGCATTTGTAAGGCAACGGGGACAATGCCTTACAACCTCGTATATGGTGTAGAAGCTATCTTTCCTTTAGAGTTGGAAATTCCATCTTTGCAGGTTTCCCTTAAAGGGTTAATTGATGATGAAACTTATCAAGCCAATCGTTTGCATTAGCTAGAGATGTTTGATGGGTGTCGGTTGCAGGCCCTCGACCATCTTAAAGCTTATCAACCATCTTTATACAAGCAGTAAAATCAAAATGTGCTTCCTAGGACTTTTAAGTTGGGAGACCTAGTTCTTTGTGAAAATCAGAGAAATGTAAATGCGTTGCCTAATCGGAGAGGGAAATTTAGTCCCAACTAGTTAGGCCCTTACATTGTTGTCTTTATGTATGGATCAGGTGCCTATGGATTATCATCTATGGATGGAATTCCTTTAAATGATCCTGTTAATGCAATGCATCTCCGTTGATACTATGTGTAGTTTCCAACGTGTCACATGTGTGGTGTTCACTCTTTAAGAGTAGTAGCACTGCAAGTGTTGACATTTATTCATTAACACATTATGAAATTTTTTGTGTTATGATATGACCATGTGTGTGTGCGTAATATACATACATGTGTCTTGCTATGCTATGTATCCGTGCATGACATTACATCCTTAAAGGCAATTAGATCATCATTATATTTAATTAACATTCAACCATGTGTGTTCATTAAATAATATTAGCATCTAATATAAACATACATCCATATAAGAATATAACATCCATAACATTAGCATACACATCAAAATACACAATGCCATGATGTCAAAACAAATATATATACACATGTATATATATATGTATGTATCAAATGTCATGTACATGTATCATGCCACTACTGCCAAAAATGAGTGGCTACTGAATATGTTTCTATATAGATGATCTAAAAAATAATATATCTCTCGCTACAAAATTGATATACAAAATGAGGAGCCCCTATGACTGTGACGCGTGGATTCCGAAGCCCTTTGGCTCTAGCTAATGTTGTTGTGGTCTAGAGGGAGGCTACATAGTGGTCAAGGACTGGGATCGATGGAAGCATGATGCAGATAGAGCTACCACATCCCCTTGATCACTCCCTGCAGGGAGCATATAGTGAATTGCACCTGTCTTAGCTCGTCCTACAACTACTAAAAATTTTCCAAGATCACGACTATCAGTTGCCCATCAAGGCCATCAAGACGACTCTGAAGTGCATCATGCACCTGCTCAATGGCGTAAACCCTCGTCACTACCATGTCTCACACATCGAGCACCATCTGCAGCTCCCTTGATAGCTAGTCACACTACACCTAGATGGCGGTCACCTCTATAGTGAGTTGTACAATCTCCACTCCCCGCTTCTCATAAGCGGTCCTCAAACGCACTACCAGCTCCAAGATGTGGGAATGTCGCCCCGTAGATGTTTTTTGGTAAGCTTTGAGAATTGTCCCCTAAATCGACACATCAGGGGCCACCTCTAATATGCACTGAGCCATGAGCCCAGTCCATCCCTATGCATCCTCTACAACCACATAAAGAAAGAGAGAAATTAGTGTCACATGGCATATATATGTATAATCATGAACAAAAAAAATTGAAAGTATTGAAATATAAATGACATGCTCAGTATACCTGGGTCCCCTGGCTGCCATGTGGGATCAGGGTGAGGAGCGATACTAGGACCCACATCGCTAGTACTTTTCACTGCACCTGGTGCCACCAAGGCCACCGCCGTTGTAGCTGTAGGTGTTGGTGGCGCCGATGAGACAGGGGTAGCTGGTGGAGGGTCTGACCTCCTCTGTTGCCTCAACCTCTTCAATGCCACCTCCTCCTCCTACAGTCTCTCCTCCTCCTCACCCACTTGCTATCATCCTCTATGTTTTTCTTGTGGAGGTGGGGGTGGCACGTCCCCTTATGGACCTAGATCTCCTTTGGGGGCACCCTCGTTGAACACAGAAGGAAGTGCCTATCCCACCACCCTCTGAAATCTGTAGCAATCCTGACATTATCTACCAATGCTATGGGCAGTAGATCCTAATTGGGCTCATCATCATCAAAGGGGGAAATATTGGTGATGGTGGGGCAAGGGAAATCCTTGGGTCTAGCCACGCTCTTGTAGGCCCTAGTATACGTGGGCACATCTAGAGGAATCATCTTTATACAACCATGTTGTCGCATGACCTGACTCCAGTAATATAGTGCAATAATGTGGTCATGGCTACCTATGAAAAAACAGTCCCATTATAGCTTCTTGAGATACTTGCTATCATCCACCCATCTGAAAAATCAATGGGATCTCTATCTGACCCCATCCATAACAAGAGTATCAAATTGTAACTGCTAAAACCATAAATCTCCATGCCTCCACTACCCCATAATGTCATACTAGTGGGCCATGGGGACACGATATTTCCGTCACTGGGGAAAACCAACTAGCCTCATCCACATGATGTGGGAAAAGGTCCACACCTACAAAAGTGTACACATTGTAAGACTATGGTACTCATAATGGATGTACCGCCCTAACTCCTGATATAGGTGCACTAACATACTACACCCACAAGAAAAAATTATCCTATTCTCTACCATCTCCCTAATAGTATGGACAAGGCCCTCATGCAGGTGATAGCCTCACCCATCTATCGTGACCCAAAATGCAACGGTCACAACCATCACCTGGCGGAGCAGCAATGTAGTGGTCCATGCATGGTCATACCAATGTGTATAAATATGGCTTATGTCATCACCATCGTCTATCTGCCTCAAACAATACAGGACTCCCTTCAACCACTCCCATGCCGATCAGGTGTCATCAATAGCCACCCGCCATCCTCAAATGGGTAGTCTGAGGATCCAATATACATCCTCCAGTGTAATTGCCATCTCCCCAATAGGTACCTAGAAAGATGACGTGGTGGCGTCCCACCACTCCATCATGGTTGTAAGCATCCTCTCATGATAGCACATCTCTAGCATGGTGAATGCATGCCAGAGGCTAACATACTCCAAGTGTGTGACCTCATCCTCAATGAGGTGGTCCCTCTGCTCATGAAATAATCAGTACACTTCCCCTCCAAGACGCTCTCGGATCTCCGGATAGTCCTACAAAAGGTGAAAAAAATCTAGGTCAGAACAAGGAATTTTAATTTGAAAAAAAAATTCCTTAAGACCTATGTGCATCACGCAGACGTCTGTGCACCACACACACATCCCTATCTGCCATTGATGCCCTAAGGACACCAGTGCATCCTTAGGATGCCAGCGCATAGATGGGACTCCAAAACGAATCCTAGACGATAGCACATATTCTGGACGATAACGCTAAAAAAAGACACATGCGCACCTTGACAAGTAAAAATTGCTAAAAAAGTACTCAAATTCATAAAAGATGAGGTTTTGGGACCTACCTAGTCCACCTCGCGACCCTCAATGATATCGTCTCTCAGTTGCTCCAATCTAGGCACCTCGTACTCCTTCCTACTCGACATTTTGCTAACTTTTCTCTCACAAAAGTCAACAATTTTCTCATAGTGAATAGTGAAAATGACCCTTCTACAGGCCCACCTAGGTATATATAGGCCCCTCGGGGCCCATTTTTCCTAGAGCTTGTGGCTCCTAGTTTCTCCTAAATTTACCCGACCCAGCTAGGGGTAAACTCAGGAGGGGGAATATAGTCACCTCTTGATCATATTTTTCTTCCAAATCAATGAATTTTTCCTCATCATTCTTCTCGTCATTGTAGCTTCTTCTGATTTTTGAAGCTGACCTAAAATTTGAGTTTTGCAGGTTAAAGTTTTGTGCGATTTTTCACAACCGTCCTGTTGCTATTTGTTGAGCTCAGATTCTAGGGGCACCTCTAGTACCTATTAGCTCAACTTTGGTGGCCTCTGAGGCCCCCTCCTCTTGGCACGCAAATCCATAAAATTCAAAATTTGGGTGAAATTTTTCTTCTCTACTTTAGTGTGGTTGATTTTTCCCAAAATTGAGCCCACTAAAGTGGGGGAAAAATGTAATGTCACAGAATTGCACCTAGGGAAATTCCATATTTTTGCACTTTTTCCTAGCATTTATGACACCTTAGAGAAATAATGACAAAAATCCCATAAGTCAAAATTTCACAATTCTGACTCCATGTGGACTAGTGGCAGAGCAACAAAAGCCTAATGACACGTTTCCTAAAAATATAGGCCTTGGACGCCTGTGCAGTGCATGGACATCTATGTAGCGTGCTAGTGTCCTAGAGGATTTCTGAGTTTGGAATGGGGAATCTCAAATCTTGACTCTCCCAACATGTGTCTTAGTAGTAAAATTTCGGATCTAACAACTCTTTTCCACCCTTGCATGCAACAAAACCCCTCTTTCACTCTCATTTGAGGTTGTAAGTCATTCATTCAAGCTCTCTAAACACTTTTTCACTATTGAGTTCTCTTCATTCTTGATAGCAACACTCTCACAAGCGACCCTACCAGTTGAGGTCCTTCCAATAGCTACAACTCTCAAGCAACCACTCAATAGTATATCGGTATGCTCTAGAGAGGGTCTAGGCTCGTGGGTAACACACACACTCTCTCTTTTTTCCTCACTATTTACTTGTTTATTAACTACATTTTTAATTGGTTTTCTGGCACCACACGCTTTGTCCATTTTGTTTACACTCCTTTCCAACGGCTATCAGTGGGTGGGAACACAAACAAGATCGGCTGAGGCAACCCTATACAACCCAAACCATTTCCCCTCATTCTTCTTTGTGGTAGCTGGGTGGCCATGTCTAGTTGAAGGTGAAATTTCTCCAAGTTCTCATCATGTTTTATTCTAAGCCTCTACTTTCTGTGTGATAATTTTGTCTAGAAGACCTTAGATCTGAGCTAGGAGGTGAAACTTTACTTTTCCCACTTAAGCGCCTAAGCTTTCTATTGCTTAGGATGCCAACGTGCCATTTAGATTATAGTGTGCCACGTTGGCATCCTGAATCTGCAATGCCATCCTTTGGCCGAGAGCTCCTCCATCAGAGGCAGAAATCTCAAAGTTTCACTCTCTCAGGATCTAAAGTAGTTTTCTTTGAAACATAACTTGAGTACATTTCTTTATCATTTCTTTGATTTGCTTACGTTGAGGTGGATAAGGGTAGTTCATTCCCCGATGATCACTTGAGAACGAAGAGACCCATGTGCAGCAAATCCCTCTTATCTCAAAGTTTGTAAGGCCTTTATTGCTTGCTAGATTCACCAATTTCTTGAGTTATATGTTGAGGAAGAGGATCTATGAAAATACTATCATCCTTATCATTGTTACAAGGCATTGGTTGTTCTTTAGGAAGGCCACTTATGTCAAGAGGAGGATCTTGATATCCTATCCCTTTGGTATCTTCAGTTGGTATTTGTTCTAAGAGTTGATGAATTTCATGTTCACTTGTTGTATCACATCCTTGTTTACTTAAAATTTGTGAATAATTTTCCATATGTCTCTTCTAGGTAGATAGGAGTGTTTGTTACCTTGTTAACATAGAATGGTTGAATCTTTTCTTAACTAAACGAACTAGGTTCACCTATTATAGGGAACTTAGACTTAGCTTGTGTTTCAATTTCAGGATGTAAATGATCAAACATCTCAAGTGGTGGGATGTTGGGAGGTGTTGGTTGTTTCAATCAAGGATAAAGGATGAATTAGTCTCAAGGTTGTTAAGGCAATCATTTATGAAGTTGTTCATGTTTTCATCATCTTCTCCAATGATGTCAACAACATGAGGACATTCATTAGGAGTTGAGTGAGCATGAGTAAGTTCAATTTCATTAGCAACATCTCCAAAGGCACAACTTGACACATCCACTAATGATTTCAAGGACATCCAAAGCTTACCAAACCACATATCCATGATGCAATGCAATGTAATAACCTAAAATGAAACTCGTAAATGTGATTTCAAATTTAAGAAATGCATGAAATGAATTGAATTAAGCTAGATGCAATGAAATGAGTGAAACAAAAATGTTGCAAACTGAAACAAAAATTGTAATAACAACAAATAGAAACAAAAGCATAGTTTTTAATGTTGTAAAAGGAAGTTTAATATATGACACAGGACTAAATCGCCTAAAGGGGCGTATGAGTCCTAGTTAGGGATTTTCAAGGATTCAAGTGTTGATAAACAATCAACACAAAATACCTAGAAATCAGGAAAAACCACCTATACTAGGACTAAATCGTCCAAAGGGGCGTATGAGTTCAAGGTTAGGATTTTTGCACAAATTTTAAAAAAAATTGAGTGAATGTTATGTTTTCTGGTTTGTATGATGTCTATATTAAGTGCAATTATAGTTTTCAAATGAAATTTAATGATGCAAGATGCAAAAATGCAACCTATATACACTTTCACTAATGCAAGATTTAGAACCCTAGATGAAAATTAACTAATGAAAAACCTAATGAAAATTTAATGCAAGCTAGATCTAGAACTATGATTCACTCCAAATAAAAAATAAGGTTTTCTAAAGGCTAGGTTCACCAAAATGAATCTAGAAAATTTTGGTTTGAATCTTTTGGGAGATAGAATAACCATATTTCTATAAGTTTCACTCAAGGAAACCTTCGAGATCTCAATCCATGGATGGAATGAGGGAAAGATATTTGCAATAAGATGTCCTAGGGTGTAACTTAAGGTATAAATGGGGTTCACGACAAAGCTAGGGCTTGGAAAGACTAGGAATGTAAATGATATGCAAGACCTAAATAAATGACCTAGAAATGGACTCAAGTCAGAACAACAAACTGAGAAAGTATAGAGGTGCACCTGGGAGCTCTAAAGGCTTGAAATAGGGTCTGAAATCTTGGAAATACTACTTTTTAATGCACACTAGGACTCATATTCTAGTAGGGTTTATTTAGTCCTAGTTTAGGGTTTCAGACTGAAATCAGAATCTAAAACTGTTGAATCAAGATATAAAGAAAATGTTTGAAAAATGTGTATATTGGGACTCATACACCACAAGTGGTGATTTATTCCTAGTATTAGGGTTGATCTAAAACTCTGGAATCCTCTAGTGATCTGTTGTAACTTCCCTCCTGTCAAATATTTGAGTCTGAATCACTAAATTGCAACCTGTAGGTGACTTTCCGTAATCTTACAAGTAAGGTGACAACTTTGACAATTTTGCAACCTTGACAACTTTTCTCCAATCTTTCTCTTCACTGGATCTTAAACCTAAATCTACAAATCACACATCAAAGAGAGGGAAAAATGTTGTTTTGTTAGTGGATAGGGGTTTTCCTTGGTCAAAACCCATTTTGGTAATCAAACCTTGAAATGAAATGAAATAGAATGAAGGAATGATGAATGAACAAATAAGCTATGTTGCAACTCACCCAACCCTTGAACAAAAGGTTGAAAACTTGTATGTAATGGCTAGCATGAAAGTGGATCTTGAATCTTGCTTGAATGATATGGATCTTGACTTGAATTCTTTTTTTGAATCATAAAAACCTACATCACAAATGTTAGCTCAAAAACAAACATGATGCATGATGACTTTGACATGATGCTTGATACTTGAATAATGTTCCAAAATACTTGATCATCACTCTTGAATTCTATTGAATGTTTTATAATGCGTTCACTTGAATGATAATAAGATCATTTAAAATACTAGGAGAAAATATGTGAAATAACTTTATATTTATACTTGTTTATGCCAAATTTCCTGAAATTACAACACTACAAGCTGCATTAGATCTAGGAGAATAAAATCCTACCAAGAATTTGAATTCAAATTAGGTATAAACTAAGTGGGACTCATACACCAATTGGGGCATATGAGTCCCATTAGGCTAAGGTTGGGACACATTTTTCAAGGAATGTTTAGTTTAATGCAAAATTCAAATCTAGGACCCGAAACTTAGGTGAGACCCATACGTCTAAGGTGGCATATGAGTCCCAGATCATTAAATTTGGTCCATACAATCCAAAATCATTAAATTCTAATTGGTCAACTGATGTATGTCAAGATCATCCTCAAAAATATGCATTAATTAAGGCTTGTGGATGCAAAATAAGGCCAATTAAGGCATAAAGAAGCCCAATGTTAGCAGGGAGGGCCCAAACAAGTGTGAAAATGTAGAGGGATACATTTTTCTACACTACACTTGGTATTTCAAAATTCAAATAATTTTGATGCATTCTTCATTTGGCGAGCGTAGAATTTAGCACTCATCAAAGAAGTGGTCCATTTGGCTAGCGCCAAATGAAGTGGTCCATTTGGCTAGCGCTAAATGTGAAGCATGAATTTTTGCAAAGAATTTTTGTGAACTCTTTCTTTTTCTCTTTCTCTACCAGGGAGATTATATACATGAAATAAACATTTAACATATGGACATTTGCTTTCTTATACTTTAAGTTATATTTCATGTATACAATTTTAGGATGTTTGAGAGTGGTTTCAGATCTCTTGGAGTTATAATGTGAATTCTAGTTTTTGGAAGATCTTATAATTTTTCAAACAGTCAAATTTTAGTAATCAACATGTCAAATTTTAGTAATTAGGAGGTCAAATTTTAGTAGTCAACAAGTTGTATCATCTTTCTCTCACTCTCTCCTTCCCTCTCTACTCTCTATCTCCTCTCCACCTTTGCCTCCCTCCCTCCCCTCTCTACTCTCTATCTCTACTCTCTAACTACATCTTCCCTCTCTACTTATCTTTACCTCCCCTCTCCCTCTCTTTACCTACCTCTCTCTCCATCACTCTATATCTCACCTATGCCTCCATCCCTACCTCTTTCCCTCTCTATTCTCTATCTCTCCTCTCTCTCCCTCTCTTCCCCCTCTTTCTCTCTCACTCTTTCTCTATCTCACAATTCTCTCTCCCTCCATCTCGCTCTCTCCTCTCTATTTCACCACTCTCTCTCTCTGGCACACACTTTTATCTCCCTCCCTCTCCTTCCCTCTACCTCTCTCTATCTCTCCTCTCCCTCCCTCTCTCTACCTCACCCTCCTTCCCCTTCATTTTATCTCTCCTCTTAGTCTCTCTCCCTTTTTTCCATCCCTTCCTCCCCCTCTTTCTCTCTCAGTGCTCCTTTTCTCTATCTCATTTCTCTCTC
This sequence comes from Sequoia sempervirens, assembly GCA_007258455.2. NCBI lineage: Eukaryota > Viridiplantae > Streptophyta > Pinopsida > Cupressales > Cupressaceae > Sequoia > Sequoia sempervirens. Next base: position 105,243 of record VDFB02339258.1, read on the forward strand.
TCTCTCTCTCACACACACACACACACACACACCTCTCTCTCTCCCTACCTCTCCCTCCTCCATCCCTCCTTCTCTATCTACATATCTCATCTCTCTCTCTCTCTCTCCCTCTATCTTGTCTTTATCCCCCTCTCCTCTCTATACCTACACCTCCCTCCAGCACTCTCTTTTCATCCTCTTTATCTCACCTATGTCTCCTTCCTACCTCTTTCCTCTCTCTCCTCTCCTTCCTCTACCTGCATATCTCTCTTTCTCTCGCACTCTCCTCTCTATCTCACCTTTCTCTTTATCTTTACCTCTCACTCTCTTAGGTCTCTATATCACCATTATCTCTCTCTCTCTCTCTCCAACTTTCCCTCCTTCCTCTATCCACCCATCCTTTCTACATTTCCTTCCCTCAATCTCCCTCTCTCTCTCTCTCTCTTACTCTCATCGGACTCGCCTCCTCCTCCTCCCACTCTCTCTTCCTCTCTCTCTCCCTCCCCCCTCTTTCTCTCTTACTCTCTCCTTCCCTCTCTACTCTCTCTCTCTCCCCCTTCCTCTCTACCCTCCTCTCCTCTCGCTCTCTCTCTCTCTCACAATCGCCTATATCTCCTTACTTCTCCCTCACTCCATCCCCTCTCTACTTCTCTCTATCTCTCCTCTCTCTCTACATCTCCTTCCCTCTCTTTACCTACCTCTCCCTCCATCACTGTATATCTCAATTATGTCTCCCTCTACCTATTTTTGTCTCTAATCTCTATCTCTCCTCTCCCTCTCTTCCCCCTCTTTCTCTCTCAATCTCTCCTCTCTAGCTCACAATTCTCTCTCACCCTCCCTCTCACTTTCTCCTCTCTATCTCACCACTCTCACACACCTATATCTCCCTCCCTCCCCTTCTTTCTATCTCTACTATCAGTCTCTCTCCCTTTTGTCCCACCCTCCCTTCACCCTCAATCACTCCTTTCCTCTATCTCATCATTCTCTCTCTTTCTCTCTCTTATGTACACACACACACACCTCTATCTCCATATACCTACCTCTCTCTCTCTCTCCCTCTCTTTCTCCTCTTTCTCTCTCACTCTCTCCTCTCTATCTCACAATTCCCTTTCCCTCCCTCTCACTCCCTCCTCTCTATCTCAACACTTTCCCTCCTTCCCTCTCTCTATCTCACCTATCCATTTCTACCTCTCCCTCCCTCCAACCTCCCTCTCTCTCTCATTCTCTCCTTACCTCCATACTTCTCTCTATCTCACCACTCTGACTCTCAATATTACTCTCCCTCCACTCCCTATCACTCTCTCTACCTCTCTCTCTCCCTCCCTCCCACTTATTTCTCACTTCCTCTCTCCTTCCCTCTCTACTCTCATTCTCTCCCCCCCTTCTTGTATCCCTTCTTCTCTCTCTCTCTCTTCTCACTCTCTCTCAAAAAGGGGTGCAGAGAGATATAAAGAGAGAGGAGGGAGAGAGAGAAAGAAAGAAAAGAGAGGAGAAAATAGGAGAATATTGAATAGGGGAGGGAGGAGGAAAATAGTAGAGATAAGGAGGAAGGTGGAGAAATTATGAGAGGGAGGAAGGAGAGGGAGAGAGAAAGAGATATAGATGGATAGCTAGGTAAGAGAAGTAGAGAGGAAGGAGATATGGAGGAGAGGTAAAATGGAGAGAGAGAGGTGAGAGAAAGAGGTAGGTAGAGAGAGGTAGGGGGAGATAGAGAAGTAGAGAGGGAAGGAGAATCAGGGAGAGGTAGGGATATAAGGAGAGACATGGATGGAGAGAAAGGTGAGAAGAAATTAATAGAGAGAGGTAAGTAGAGAGAGGGAGGAGGAGATATAGATAATTAGAGAGGGAAGGAGAGATGCAGGGAGAGGTAAGGATAGAGGAGAGATATATGGAATAGAAGAGATAGGTAGAGAGAGGGAGGAGATAAAAGAAGAAGAGAGGGAAGGATGAGGGAAGGAGGTTGGGAGGAGGGAGAGGGAGGAGAGATAGAGAGAGAGGAGGAGGAAGGAGGATATGGAGGGAGAAGAGAGAAAAAGAGCAGAGAGGGAAGAGAAGTAGAAGAGGAAGAAGGAAGATATAGATATTGAGAGAGGAAGGAGGGAGGGAGATAGAAAGAGAGAAAGAGGTATATGGTAGGTTAGATAAGAAAGGAAGAAGGTTGGTGAAAGAGAGAGAGAGAAAGGAGGGAAAGATAAAGAGGGATAGATAAATATATATATATGGTGAGGAGAGATAGAAAGAAGGGGGAGAGAGAGAAAGAGAAGAGAGAAAGAAGAGAGAGAGAGATAGGAGGAAAGAAAGGTAGGAAGGAGAACAGTGAGATAAGAGAGTAGAAGGAAGAGAGAAGGAGAATAAAAGAGAGGTGATAGAAAAGTAGAGAGGAAGAAGATGGAAGATTTGAGAGAGGAAAGAGAAAGGGAGAAGAATATAGAGGATGGAGAGTAGGTAGAGAGAAATAGAGATGGAAATAGGGATACAAAGGTAAGAAAATAGAGAGAGGTGGAGGAAGAGAAAAAGAAGTATAGAGGGAGAGGGAGGGAAAGGAGGGAGGGAGAGAGATAGATGAAGAGAGGTGAGAAGAAGAGAGAGGAGGGATAGGTAGGAAGAGAGGTGAGATAGAGAAAGAGAGGAGTAGAGAGGGAAGGAAAGAAGAGATATAGATGATAGAGATGTGATGAAGAGTAGAGAGGTAAAACAGGTGGAGAGATTGAGGGAGGGAGGGAGGGAGGAAAGGAGAGATAAAGAGGTATATGGGGGTAGGTTAGATAGTGAGAAGTAGTGAGTGAAGGTGGGTGGAAGGAAGAGAGAGAGGAGATAGATAAAATTAGAGAGGAGGGAGAGAGAGTGAGAGAGAGAGGTGAGATAGAGAGAAGTAAAATGGAAGGAGAGAGGGGGAGATAGAGAAAATTAGAGAGGGAAGGAGGGAGAGATGGAGAGAGATGAGATAGAGAGAACTAGAAAGGGAAGGGGAGGAAGAGAGAGAGAGAGAGAGAGAGAGAGAGAGAGAGGGAGGGATGGATATAGTGAGAGATAGAGGTAAGGATCATAAGAGATGAAAATGAGTGAGAGAGAGAAAGATGATACAATTTGCTAATTACTAAAATTTGACCTCTTGATTACTGAAATTTGACTGTAAATTATAAGATCTTCCAAAAACTAGAATTTGCATTATAACTCCAAGAGATTCAAAACCACTCTCAAACATCCTTAAACTATATACATGAAATATAACTTAAAGTATAAGTTAATGTTTATTTCATGTATATAGTTTCCTTGATAGAGAGAGAAACAAAAAGCAAAAAAATAAGAGTTCACAAAAATTGATCCAGGAGGATCCAAAAGACCTTAAAAATTCAGTCTCATAATCATATGGAACCAACTCCATTGCATAGGGCTCGCCTACATGGTCCCAACATAACTTGAATAACGTCGAAAGGAGATTGTATGCCCAAGATATGCTTGGTCAAAGTTTTGTCAACATGAGGTTAAAGCTGGTCAACCAAAAAAATGAATGATCATGGAACATTTCTATACAAGTTCCATCATGTAGATCTCATCGAGAGCTTTCTGGCACATTTTGAATGGACCAAATCCAAGTATGTATGTGGAAGTTATGACCAGTCAAAGTTGTGGTCAAACTTGGTCAAAGTGGTGATGTGGCATCACCAAAACTTGACACTTGGCAAGAAATGTGGCAAATAATGTGGTAGGACTAGTGATTTTGCATTGACATGGACCAAATAAGTGGAGAAAATATGGATTAAACCATATTTGTTAAAGAAAAAAACATATGGTTTAAAAAAAAGAAGAGGATTTGGTGGGATTCTATCTGTTAAAATCCTCTTGCCTTGCCTATAAAACAAGGAGAGAAATAAAGCCTGTAAACTTATATTTCAATAAATTAACCCCTTTAACCACCTTCCTCATATTTCAATGAATTATAATACTTTAAGGGGCTTAAAATAATTGGTTAAAGATTTTTATGATTTAAAAGGGGGTTTAGAATATTTCAAGTATTATCTTGGAAGACTCAAATTATAAGAGCCATTATTTTTAAAAAGGGGTTAGGATTACTTGAATAGATTAGGAATTATTTCAAAGATATTTTAAGGGGATTTTGAAATATTTTGGATGTAAATGGGAGATATTGGAGATATGGGTATATTTGCCAAATAATATGGTTTTAGCCCATATTAGCAAATAAATTGGTATATAAAGGGGATGTTTTGGCTTGGGAATTAAGCAAGTTTACTTGGAGGAATAATTCCAGTGTGAGAATTTTTGGAGGAGAAGAATTACAAGATGTTATTATACACCAAAATTGTAAAAGTGAGAAAGATTGTGAGGAATTTTGTGAAGGTTTTGAAGCTTGAATATTGTAAGAAGGCATTTTTAGGTGCTTGGCAATATTAATGAAAGCAGTCCAACATTGAGAAGTGGACCTAGAGATGTCCTTTGAAGGATCAACTTCGTTATCAACCTGCATTTGATCTTTCTATCTTCCATCTCATTCTTCTTCTATCTCCTATCTTACATTCTCTCTAATTTCATTTTAGTTTATTTTTCAATTCAGTATTTGATTTCTAATTACAACATTTTAGTAATTACTAATTTCGTTAAGATATATAAACGCAAACCTATTTTGTAATTTCAATGGTTAAACAATATAGTCACACAATTCTATTGTTAGCAGGGAAAAACTATAATTAGGATTAATTTGCAAGTTATTTTGTAAACCTCTAATTATAGATCAAATTGGTATCAGAGCTTCTTAAAAGGAAATTACAAAAATGAATGTTAACCAGGTTGAAATTGAAACAAGGAGAAGGTGCACTGGAAGAATTCAATCCAGAGATAAGAAAATGAAGGTCTTTTCCACGATCAGAAATGGCAGCTGGACAAAGCCCTACAGAGCTTGATAAGAAAGCTTTCCAGAAAGCATTTCTCGAAATGAAGGCTATGGTGGAAGTTCTTTTCCAAGAGAGACAAGAGCAACAAAAGAAAAAGGAACTCAAAAACATAAAGAAGAATGAAGGTGAATCCACTTCAAAATATGATAAAGGTAAAGGAGTAGGAGGTGGTAGTGACCCTCTTGAACCTCCATCCCCATCTTCTTTTTCATCCTATTCATCTTCTTCATCTAATTCTTCTTCAAAAAAGAAACAACCTATACAGTCTAAAGCTAATACACCTTTAGTGAAGCTTGATGTTAAATTTGATTTGCCAACCTATAATGGAGAACTAGATGCAAAAAAACTTGATAATTGGATAAAACAAATTGAAGTTTATTGTAGAATTCGGAAGTTTACTAAGGATTCTCAAAAAATACAATTAGCCACTCTTCGCCTAGGAGGCACAACCTTGATCTGGTGGGAGAGCAGAACTTAGGAAGATCGAAGCCAATATGATAAAATTATTTCTTCTTGGTTTGAGTTTATAGCTGCATTAAAGAAATAGTTCTATCCATCAGGTCATATGCAAAAAGTAGTAATGAATTGGAAATCATTAAAGCAAGAGAAAGGACAAAGTGTACAAGATTATACACAAGAGTTTAGGAAAATATCTTTAATTTTGGGCATTCCATTATATGCATATGAAACTTTGTTAAAGTATATAGGAGGGTTACATGAAAAGTTGAGGCATACAATACTTATGTTTAATCCAACTAACCTTGATGAAGCTAGTGTGCAAGCCATTCATCTAGAAACAAGCTCGTGGAATAGCCATGATGGTCTCTTAATGGACTCCAATAAACACAAAGGGAGCAAGAAAGGGAAGGAGAAAATGCAACAAAAAAATACTGTAAAGAAAGAGGAGGATAAGCCTTATTGCTCACACTGCAAGAAGAAAGGGAACGAAGATGCAAAGTGGTTGAAATTGCATCCTAATCAGAAACTAAAGTGGCTCAAAGATCGAAAGGGTAAGAAAAAGACTGCAACTATCGTGCATGATCTCATATCATATTTCGATGATGAAACCAAGATCACAGTTGTGGGTGTAAAAGGTAACATTCTTGTTGTCAGTACTAGTTCCCATGCTTTTTCTGTAAAGTGTAATAAAGTACTTGTTGAAAGTAAGAGGAATGAATTGTTTCATATAAGGGCTATTGCAAAACAAATAATATTGATACACTCATAGATAGTGGATCACAAGTGAATCTAATCTCTGAACAAATTGTTAAGGAATTGGGAGTAAAAACAACTCCTCATCCTTGACCCTATCCATTGGGTTGGGTGCATGATAATGCTCGGCTACATGTATCAAGGCAATGTAAACTCCAATTTACAATCACATCCAAGTTTGTAGATGAGGTAGAGTTAGATGTAATTCTTCTTGACATCTATGGGACGGTTATAGGCAGTCCTTATTTGTATGACAGAAAAGCCATTTTCTACAGGGAAAATAACAAGTATCATTTGTTTAAGGATGGAATTGAATATATTGTAAAAGCTCATCACATGAAGAATGATAGATCTATTGTAAACAAAGGGCATATGAAGATGATTGTAAATGCAACCAATGCTTTAACTCTCATGTCTGTAACATCTAGTGATACTAAGCATGAAGATGATAGAGTGTCACAGACAACACAATGTGAGGATCAGTTGCAAGCACAATTAAGCCTTCAGCCAAAGGTGATAAAAGAGGGTTTGAACCATTCATTTTCTAATAATGTTCTTGTTCAGAAGATTTAGCACATTGATACATTTTTCTTCACATCAGTTTATTTAGTACTGTTGCTTGTTATTCTGCTAGTTATTTCTATGTGGATGATGAATGTAACAGTGAATATTGATGAACATGCAGTTGATTGTATCAACAATGCTAGCTCATTTTTCTTCATGTTTGTGATGGGTCAAATGTTCAAGATTCCAGTACACAGGACAAATGATACTAGGCAACTAAGGCAAAAATTCCCTCACTTAAATTCTATGTAAAAATAGACTTTTGGAGGTCCAAAAGCTTCTCAATTGGGAGGAATGATCCAGGAGGATCTAGAAGACCTTAAAAATTTATAGTCTCATAATCATATGGAACCAACTCCATTGCATAGGGCTCACCTACACGGTCACGACACAACTTGAATCATGTCAAAAGGAGATCGTACGCCCAAGACATACTTGGTCAAAGCTGGTCAACCAAAAAAATTAGATCATGGAACATTTCTATACAAGTTCCATCATGTAGATCTCGTTGAGAGATTTCCGACACATTTTGAACAGACCAAATCCAAGTCTGTATGTAGAAGTTATGACCAGTCAAAGTTGCGATCAAACTTGGTCAAAGTGGTGATGTGACATCACCGAAACTTGACACTTGGCAAGACACATGGCAGATGACATGGAAAGACTAGTGAGTTGGCACTAACATGGACCAAATAAGTGGAAACAAATATGGATTAAACCATGTTTGTTAAAGAAAAAAACATATGGTTTAAAAAAAAAAAGAGGATTTGGTGGGATTTTATCCCTTAAAATCCTCTTGCCTTGCCCATAAAACAATGAGAGAAATAAAGCCCATAAACTTATATTTCAACAAATTAACCCCTTTAACCACCTTCCTCATATTGCAACGAATTATAATATTTTAAGGGGCTTAAAATAATTGGTTAAAGATTTTTATGATTTAAAAGGGGGTTTAGAATATTTCAAGGATTATCTTGTAAGGCTCAAATTATAAGAGCCATTATTTTTAAAAAGGGTTAGGATTACTTGAACGGATTAGGAATTATTTCAAAGATATTTTAAGGGGATTTTGAAATATTTTGGATGTAAATGGGAGATATTAGAGATATGGGTATATTTGCCAAATAATATGGCTTTAGCCCATATTAGCAAATAAATTGGTATATAAAGGGGATGTTTTGGATTGAGAATTAAGAAAGTTTACTTGGAGGAATAATTGCGGTGTGAGAAATTTTGGAGGAGAAAAATTACAAGGTGTTATTATACACCAAAAATGTAAAAGTGAGAGATTGTGAGGAATTTTGTACAAGTTTTGAAGCTTGAATATTGTAAGAAGGCATTTTCAAGTGCTTGGCAATATTAATGAAAGCAGTCCAACATTGAGAAGCAGACTTGGAGACGTAGTCCTTTGAAGGACGAACTCCGTTATCAACCTACGTTTGATCTTTCTATCATCCATCTCATTCTTCTTCTATCTCCTATCTTACATTCTCTCTAATTTCATTTCAGTTTAGTTTTCAATTTAGTATTTGATTTCTAATTACAACATTTTAGTAATTAGTAATTTCATTAAGTTATATAAATGTGAACCTATTTTGTAATTTCAACGGTTAAACAACATAGTCACACAATTATGTTGTGATCGGGGAAAAAATGTAATTAGGATTAATTTGCAAGTTAATTTGTAAACCTCTAATTACAGATCAAAAATACATTACAAAAATTCATGTACTTCATTTGGTGAGTGCCAAATTTGGTGCTCACCAAATGATGCAATTCATTTGGCGAGTACCAAATTTGGCACTCGCTAAATTATCTACATTGAGAAATACCAACCCAAAGGATTGGATTTTTCTTTGGGCATCCAACCCAAAGGGTTGGACGACCATTTGATGCCAAGGATGGGATTTTTTGAAAGGGTAACAAAATTTCACATATTTTTGGTCAAGCTACCCGTCAGGTTTACACATCTTTCAATGCAAGTTTATAAAAAAATTGTGATGACGTTAGGCTCTCTCTTACTTATATAACCATATAGTTTTTCTAATATTTTGATTATGTTAAGGTTTTCATCCATCAATTCTGTTGTTCGTGCCTATGTTTTTTTTCAAAAACCAACATGTGCTAGTTTTAGGATAGATTTTTACTTGTTCATCAAATTTTGAAAAAAATTACATTTTTATAAACTAGACTCCATTCTACACATAATTAAAAAAAATAAATTAATTTTTGATTAGTTCTCAAAAAAATTAGGGGGGAGAATGCTCAAATTTTAGCTTTTCAAGATGTGTCCACTTCAAAAATTCATAAAATATTATATATTCATTAAAAAAAAAACCAAAAGAACGAGGATAATCTACATCGTGTTAGCTAATTTCTCACCATTCAAATTTTTAAAATTCTAAAATAAAGTTAACATAAAGGGAGAGGCCCTCATACACTATGCTATTTTTTTGATAAAAATAGGACCACTTTTGGCCCCCCTTTTTGAAACCCTTAATCTTCATTATTTTCAAAATAAATTAGTAGCTTAGAAAGTAGACTCGGAGAACTTCAACTCTTGTTCTTACTGTATCTTCAAATTTTGAGCACAACTATCTTCATTTTCTCATGAACATTAGACTTTACTGATTTAAAAAAAAAAGTGGCATCTTAAGAGACATTTTTGTGTCATAGCTTGGTGCACATACACAACTATAAATCAAGACTTATTTAACTATCCACCATAACACACCTCCTTTTGTGAATTGAACTTAATTATCCATTAATAAAAACCTACAAAACTATGAATCAAGACATACCCAACTATCCATGGATACAACTTATCAAAACAAACCTACCATGCCCCCCTTGCTCCACGAAGAGACTCAAAATGAAACTATGTTTCTTCTCATGCAAGATATCATATTTGAATGAGAAGCTAGCTTAAGATGGTTAAAACACCTTTTGCCTCTAATAGATCTATGCAAACTAAAGCTTGAGCATATAGATAATTCACATTATTTCAAACCTCTAGTTGTTTGTTTGAATGTGTATTTTTTCTTATATTTTTGTATTCACCAACATCCTATGCTTGATACATAAAATACTACATTTTGTGTGTTCATTCATTGACTTTTTTGGGAAATCTTCTTTGCATTTAAGTAGCCTTGATTAATGAGTGGGATTTGATCTCATGTAAGTACTCATTGACAATTTCTATGTAGATGACTATGAAAATACTATTCCTTTCTTTTTGTTGTTGTAGATGTGTCTTCTCCTTCTCCAAACTATTAGATTGTATGTTTCTAGTCCTTGTACAACTGGAGGGGTCTTCAATTTTGGTGCATCAACTTTTAGTTAGTTTTTAATTCCATGCCCTCTCTATCCAGTTTCACCCCAATCATTGTTAGGTTACTACTAGTGTAAGAGGAGTCAACCTTTCAATCCTAAAGGCCATCTATGTATCAATATCATTCATTCATAGGACTTCCCATTTTCGTGCTCCCTACATGGTTTGGGTGTAAGATGCACCTCACACTTAAGTAGGTAGTTGTAATATCAAAGCATCAATAGGTACAAAATGTCAGCATTATATATTTTCTTCTCTAATCTCATTTACACATATAGTCATTATTCTTTTGATCCTCCATATTATGCTTGTGGTTGTTTCCTTTCACAATGATGTAGACACATATATGTCATACACATTTTAGCCTTGTTTTCTTCAAGTCATTAGACTCTATAGACACTAAAAATTGTCCTAGGCCCACAAACACTATTTTCTTCGTCAAATCCCCTTTCTTCCTTAATAATTAAATAATTTTAATTATTTGACTATTGTCTAATGCATAGTTGGAAGACTCGACCCAAAAAAAAACTCACCAAGCCAAAAATTGGAGAGTCAACAAAAACTCGGTGAAAACTCAGCAAAAAACTCAAGAACTTAAACAATTGCTTAAATTTCATTAGAAACACTTTTTTTTTGCAAAATTAAATGACAAGATGAATACAATGAGTCCATAAATGAGTACAAAAGTGTTTTCTATTAATTTTGATTGATTTTAATGCAAATTGATTACAAAATCACATTCTCATGTGGAATCTTGATGGATAAAAGCCTGAAAGTCTGATACATGAAAATAGTAAAACTATAACTAGAAGCAAATACTAAACAGTAACTAAATACAACATACTAGACTTTCCTCTTCCCTAGTCTAGCAGTAGCTAGGGAAGGGGTGGGTCCTCTAGTTCGGTTGCATGTGCATGGTGGTGGTGGCGGTGCTACTGTTGCTAGCTCCTCGGATGGCATGGAAGGCTATGGCTCAGGCTTGACCACTGGCCTAGAAGTGTCTGGCTCTGGAAGACTCTCATCCACATCCTCATGAATGTCCTCCAACTCTACTGGTGCATGGGCACCCATAGTGCCTTCATTCCTCCAAGGGGTCACCAAATTTGATGTTTTTATTCATCTTGGTGTTTTTCATGTAATAAGGTCTAACAATATCATTTCATGTGTGTTGGAGTCTAAGTTAGGTAATTAGGTGAATGGAAGTGTCTAGTTGCAAAAAGTGTCAATGTTGCACAATGTTGTCAAATTGCACATTGGTGGAATATGAACAGTTGTAATTTAAAAATTTGGTTATGAACCATTGGAAAATCATTGTAAGTGTTTAAAAAAAGGCCTTGTATGGTCGACACAGAGTTTGGAGAAGATTGGAATGCAAAAAAAATCATTTTTCCATGTTTTACTTGTATTTTTCTATGTGAAACAACCTATTATTCACGTTGTACGACCTTGTACGGTTGAGTATGGTCATGAAAATTACATGGATGGAAAGAGAATTTAATCTTAGATGTTTTTTTTATTATTACAGTCCAAAAGGAAAGTTCATTTAGTTGGTCTACCATGTCAATCTTCTTAACAACCTTGTTCAAGAACTAAGGTTTTCACAAATAAGAAAAATGCATATATTTTTATTCCACTATAAAAAATCTATAAAAATTGGTGAAAGTTTCTATTTTGAGGGTATCTAAAAACCCTTTAGAGGATATTTCATAGTTTTCCATTTTGGTGGAGTTACTGATGAAAGTTTGATTACATTTGTGTGTAGATAGACCAAGAAGCCCTAGTGTTTGGAGAAAATTGTTGTAAACAATTGAAGGGATGATCCTTGATGTAAGAATTGATGATTTAGTCCATGTATGACATGTTGAAGGTATTGAAACAAGTGTTGAGACAATTTGATGCCCTAAACCCATTTGGAGCATGCCTAGTTGCCAATTAGGCCTAGTTAAGGAATAAGACAGTAAAAAATTGAAGTTTTCCGTACAAAGTACCCTACCTTGGTTTTGATATATGTTAAGAAATGGCCAAATGGGTATCTCAAAAAAGTCTTATTTCTTGGAGATCAGTTCCAGTTGGAAATTTATGTCTAAAATTTTCTTTTTGAAAGGTTACGAGGAAGAACAAGAGTTTGTGAAGCAAACCCATCATTTGATGTTTGAGGGTTTGGATGAGTGATTGTTTGTGAGTCTTTTGAGATTGTTTACCCCTGATCTACATCAAATTGGTATCATAGCCTAAATATCTGGGTAAGGCAGTTTTTGAAGTTTGTGTATTATCTTTTTTTGCAGGTTGAAGGAAGAAATTGGATGCCAAAAGACTAGGCCAAGGGAAAAGAAAGGGGCCTAAGGTGAAGTATCACGAAGACAAGAAGCAATAGGAAGAAGTAAGGTGAAAAAGAATTTCTTACCAAAAGGAGAATGGAAGTGTTGAGGAGAAGATTCCATGGAGACCTACAAAGTAAGGAGTTACCAAGAAAGAAACAAGTGATGAGAAAAGAGAGAAGTGAGATGAAGAAGAAAAATGAGAAGGAAGAACAGATGAATGTTCAACAAAATATAATAGAGTTGAGACACACCTTGGAAGAAATGGAAAAATGAATGGATCTTGAGATGCAACAGTTGCTTGAGAGAGCAAACCAAGAAAATGGTTGGCATTGGCCAA
>VDFB02339258.1:117996-137363 GCA_007258455.2 Sequoia sempervirens
TGAAAAGAGGCACTTCCCGATCTTAATTACTTTTTTAGAGGACTTGGGATCCATAGAGATTTCAATAGTATCTCCTTTAAGGAGAGAACTATGATCTTTACGATGTGATATCAAAACATCATTACCAACATTGGATAGAGGGTCCTCTTCGTCAATACTCAAGATGGATTTTCCAAAATATGCATGTTTATGTAGGCAATATGGGAATCGTCTCTTGTGATGGAGGGGAGGCAACAGGGAGTAGGCACCTAGGAATTCCTCAAGTGCTTCATCTAAAGAGAAGACATCTAAAGGGATTCTCTTGGCCTACTCCCCATCCTCTATCAATTTGGGATGGACCAAACTTAGTGGCTTGGCTGAAATAATGTTAACACTCCACCAAGGTTTCTACTTAGATTTTTCAATAGAGCACCATAGACCCAAATAACGCTTTCATGGATTAAACTGCATGGGGACTTGCATTCCTTGCTCGATACGTCCTAGGCCTTTCTAACCATAGCCATACCAAGAAGCGAACTCATATCCAAAACCATAACAAGTGTGCAAGACTTCGGGAGGTGGCAGCTCTTCGTAGAGGGTTTCATTCCACCAATGGATGTCGAACGTTTCCATAGGAGCACTTCCACATTCTCCACTTGGTTTGAAAACATTAACCTCTTTTTCAAGAGTGGAACTACTTTCCACAGTTGAGGAAGGACTAGTCTCCTGGATAGGATCACACTTCTCTTCCTTAACGGGAACATCGTCCACCCTTACATCAAAAGATTTCAAAAACTCTATACGAGAGGGACTCACTTTGTATTCCACAATGAAGAATTCATAGAATTCTAAGGAGCCCTAATCATCACCAAAGAAAGCATTTGATTGAGAAGAAGAAGGAGAAGAAGGGGAAGACTTAGGACTTTTAGCTTTAGGTGGTTCATCTCTAGCAACATTCGCTCTAGGGACAATCTCCATGGAAGGTATTGTCAAGGAACACGCCATAGCACCAGTGGTGAAGGATGGAATACAATTCTTAAGAGTGGAGATGACTAAATACTGACCAACAACCGCTAGTTCACAAAGGTGAACAACTTTTGGATCAACTTTAACCGTGACCACCCGATTATTAGCAAAAAACTTTAAAGAACAGTGTAAAGTAGAAGTTACGACACCCATGGCATGAATCCATGGTCTTCCCAAAAGAAGATTATAAGGTAAAGGGCTAGGCATCACATAAACCAAAGTAGGTAAGGTAACGAGACCTAGTTGCAAAGGCAATATTATCATGCCTAGAGCTTGACAACCAACATTATCGAACCCACAAATGTACAAAGAAGAAGAAGCTAGAGAAGATGAATCAACTTTAATCTTAGGTGGTAGGTCGATACTGCAAACGTTGAGACCTAGGCTGGTGTTAACAAGAGTAGGCCTAATACCAATGTTATTAACATTAATTATAATCATAAAGGGGTCTACTTGTTTCTACACATCCAGAGGTGAGAGTTCTTGTGGATGGAATGTGATATTCAAAAAATTCACTCGAATATTAGCCAACAACGCATTAACATCTATAGGCAAGAGAATCTTCTGCAAGGATTCTTAAAGCATCTCTTGATAAACCAAAGCAGTTTGAAGTAAATCCCAAAGTGAGATCTTACCTAGAGTAATACAAAGTTTCTCAACAAGATTATAATCACTTGGTGCTTTAATTGTGGGTTCAGGTGTTGAAGGAAGGCTTGGTTGAGAAAGGCAATAAAGAAGCAAGAACTTGAGTGGGTTGAGACATAGGAAAAAGAGGTTGTTGATCCAAGTTTTTTTTGTTTCTTCTTGTATTATATGTGTGCCCAACAACATTATATGAAGTGGAGTCCATAGCTTTTACAAACCTTGAGTATAGGTCTAGTGAATCACTACGACATGAAATCCCATAGACAGAACAATCCTTTCTAGAAGAAGGGCCATCTGAGGTCACGTAAATGATGGGTTTCTTAGGGCTCAAAGGAGCCATAGAGACCACAACTACATTTACTGACTCTTCAACTTGTGGTCGAGAGGAAGTTTTCTCTGGAGATTTACAGATACTAGGAGACACTTCTAAGAAACCATCTAGAGTGTCATCCAACATATCAAAATCTTCCTTAAAGAAAACATTATCATGGACATAAAAGCATTGTGAGGATAGATTCAACATCTTCACGTCAGGTTCACCAAAATGTGAGATAAGAGGGATTCACTACACACGGGTCTCTTCCATCTCAAAAGATCACCAAGGAATGAACTACCCTTATCCACCTTAGCATAAGAAAATCGAAGAAACAATAAAGAAATGTACCCAAGTTATGTTTCAAAGAAAACTACTTTAGATCCCGAGAGAGTGAAACTTTGAGATTTTTTCCTTAGACGGAGGAGCTCTCGGCCAAAGGATGGTAGCAAAAATTCAAGATGCCAGCGTGGTGCACTAGCATCCTAAGCAACAAAAAGCTTAGGCTCTCAGGCGGGTAGAGTAAAGTTTCACCTCCTAGCTCAGATCTAGGGTTTTCTCGATAGAATGATCACACAGAAAGCAGAGGCTTAGAATAAAACACAAGGAGAACTTGGAGAAATCTCACATTCAACCGGACATCTGAGTCTTCACTGCAAGCTCCGCTTTACAACCTACACACAAAGAACGAGGGGAAAAGGTTGGGGTTGTATAGGGGTCTTCCTCAGTCAGACCCCCATTTTGGTGTTCCCACCTCCATGGACAACCAAGTTGGAAAGGAGTGTAAACGAAATGGACAAAGCATGTGGTGAAAGTAAAACCCGCTTCAGGAGTAGAACCGCAGGACTAAGTAGTAAATGAACAAGTAAATAGTGAGGAGAAAAAGAGAGAGAGAGAGAGAGTGTGTGTTACCCATGGGCCTAGACACTCTTTGGAGGACACAGATGCACTGTTGAGTGCTTGATTGAGAGTTGTAGCTGCTAGGACTTCAGTCCAACATGGCTTCACTTGTGAGAGTGTTTCTATCAAGAATGAAGAGAACTCAAGAGTGAAAAAGTGTGTAGAGAGCTTGAATGAATGACTTCCAACCCCAAATGAGATCGAAAGAGGGGTTTTTGTTGCATGCAAGGGCAACAAAGAGCTGTTACATCTGAAATCTAATTGCTAAGACATGTGTTGAGAGAGTCTAGATTCTAGATTCACCATTCCAAACTTAGAAATCCTTCAGGATGCTAGTGTGCTGCGCAGATGTCTGCACGCCACGCAGGCATCCAAGGCCTAGATTTTCGAGAAATGTGTCATTAGGCTTCTATTGCTCTCCCACTAGTCTGTATGGAGTCAAAATTGTGAAATTTTGACTCATGGGATTTTTTTCATTAATGCTCTAAGGTGTCATAAATGCTAGGAAATAGTTCAAAAATGTGGAATTTCCCCTAGGTGCAATTGTGCGACATTACACAAACTAAAGAAATTACAATTCCCTTGTCTACCATCTTCAACCGAAAGAACTTTACACATACTTCTAATCCAATGACATATTACATTACCATCTATAAGGGAAAATCGATATCTAAATCCTAAGAATACAAACACATCACATTGCAAATACCATAGAATTATTGGACATAGTACTAATGAGGGTCGTGCCTTAAAGAAAATATTTAAAAAGTTTGATATCATAGAAACAATTCCTTAAAGCATATCCTTTCGCTCCTTGCCATGTAATAGTTGTAGGATCACAATATGCTCACTATTACATGCTTTACATTTATTGCAAATCATTTCAAAATGCAAGGAGATCCTTCTCATCACCTATCTCGGCTCATTCTTGTCTTGGTTGCACATTTGTCATTGTCCCTTTGGCTAGTTGTTTTCCTTCCATATATGATGAACATGATTGAGATGTAGATGACTTTCTAATAGGTTGACTCGCATGTGACGTACTAGTTTTTCTTCTTTTGCATTGTTTTCTTTTTCATGTTGTGTATGATTACATGTGCATAATGTGATCTCCCCTATACCATTATGTTTGATGTCTCTCTCTCTTTGTGGCATTCCTCTATTTGTATCTACATTCTTCTCTATGTTGTAAAATTTTTTCATTTGTCTTGTTTTTCCTTTTGGGGATGATGCAAGGCATTGAGACATTCATATCTCTTCCATGTTGACCCAAAAGCTTTTCCTTTATCTTTTTCATTTTTCTTGTGTTTTACTTTTGGGGATGATGCAAGGCATCAAGACATTTAGGTCTCTTCCATGTTGACCCGAAAGACTTTTCTTAGTTTTCACTCTCTTTGTATCATTCTTCCTGTTCCATGAGTATTTGGGGAATGATGATAGTTTTGAGCTCTCTAAAAACATTGTAGCAAAGACATACTGACCCCAAATCCATGGATCCCTCATGTGTTTGGAGTTTCATTTTGGGGGTAACCCCTTGTCCTTTTCATGATGTATCTTCATTTGGAAACATATGACTTGGCATAGGGCTTTCCACATAATCTCTCATGTCCTCTTTATTGTTAGCATCTTATCATTTGTTGCTTTAAATTAATTTCTCACAACATGGTGTTTAGCAATTTATTTAAAGTGGGGGCATACATTGGCATTATTCTTTTGCATTTCTCATGTTTCATTATTTAGTTTCTTACTTCATGCGATGCGTCTTTCGCTTTTTGGTGACATTGGGTGTGATTTCCTTCAAGAGTGTGATCTATCTTAGCATATTATATTCATCTTAGTTGCTTGATGCGACACACTGCATCCCCTAAGTTACAAATATTTTATTCTTTGATTGGTCCTCTCTTGGAGACATTAGGCATGATGTTCCCTAAGTTAATATCTTACATGAACTAAGCAAAACTCTTTTCAATGTACCTTACACTATTTTGCATTTACAACATCTGTTATATGGCCACCTTGCATAACACACTTTACTTTCCCATGGAACCATCTTGTTTGTTCTTGAGTTTCAAGCATACAAAACTTTGCTTGCCTCATGAAGCTCGAATTTCATTTTTGTGTGGTGCCCTATCAAAGTTATCAAGAGGTATAGCTTTGGTCTGGTTGTACATATGGGATCCAAACTTAGGCATGACTTTCCCATAACCACTTTCTTGTTTGTGTGAGTGCATACCAACTACGTGCATATGTGTCTCGTTGGGTGCTCACCTAGTGGATGACCTGAGGTTCCACTAGCCCTTGTGAGTTTGTGTTGGTTTGCGTAGTGGACATCGTGTTCCACTTGTAAACGTTTCTTGGAAAAACAACTTAGATCTAATCCACAACATGCAAGACAAACGGTCGAAGCTTGAACTACCCCTTTTGTTTTTTTTTTTCTTCTTTTTTTTGTCTTTGGTAGTGTATGCTTGTTCCTTGCTATTGCTCCTTATATAATTGTTCATGTGTGTTCTTTTGTGCCTATGTTGGTTTCCCACAGGGTCTTGATCCTAGGGGCTTGATGAACCCTCTTGATTGTTGTTATCCTATCTTGCTAGCATCGGTACACTTGGACCCCTCTTGATGTGAGTTTTGTCTACTTTAGTGTGAGTTTGAAGCAAGTTCCTCCTCTCACTAAAGTGGGGGCTAAATGTAGTGTAGAAAAATATATCCCTCTACATTTTCATACTTGTTTGGGCCCTCCCTGCTAAAATTAGGCTTTTTTATGCCTTAATTAATGCATCTTTCCAAGGATGATCCCAACATACATCAATTAAGCAATCATAATTTAATGATTTTCCAATGTATGGCCTAGATTTAGTAATTTGAGACTCATACGCCACCTTGTGCATATGGGTCCCACCTAATTTTTAGGGCCTAGATCTAAGTTTGGCATTAAACTAATCATACCTTGAAAAATGTGTCCCAAGCTTAGCCTAATGGGACTCATACGCCCCAACTCGCATATGAGTCCTGCTTAGCTTAGACCTATTTTGAATTCAAATTCTTGGCAGGATTTTGTTCTCCTAGATCTAATGTCGTCTTGTAGTGTTGTAATTTAGGGAAATTTGGCATAAACAAGTATAAATACAAGGTTATTTCACATATTTTCTCCTAGCAATTTAAGTGATCTTATGAGCATTCAAGTGAGAGCATTATAAAGCATTCAAGAGTGATTATCAATCATTCTGGAACATTATTCAAGTATCAAGCATCATGTCAAAGTCATCATGCATCATGTTTGTTTTTGAACTGACATTTGTGATGTAGGGTTTTATGATTCAAAAAAGCATTCAAGTCAAGATCCATATCATTCAAGCAAGATTTAGGATCCACATTCATGCTATCCATTACATAAAATTTTGCAGCCTTTGGTTCAAGAGTTTGGTGAGTTGCAACATAGCTTAAATTTGTTCATTCATCATTCCTTCATTCTATTTGATTTCATTTTAAGGTTTGACTACCAAAATAGGTTTTGACCAAGGAAAAGCCCTATCCACTAACGAAAAAAAAATTTCCCCTGTCTTTGATGTGTAATTTATAGATTTAGGTTGAAGATCCATTGAAGAGCAAGATTGGAGAAAAGTTGACAAGGTTGCAAAATTGTCAAAGTTGTCACCTTACTTGCAAGATTACAAAATGTCACCTACATGTTGCAATTCATTGATTCAGACTCAAAGATTTGATAGGAGGGAAGTTACAACATATCACTAGAGGATTCTTGAGTTTCAGATCAACCCTAATGCTAGGACTAAATCGCCACTTGTGGCGTATGAGTCCCAATATACACATTTTTAGGCATTTTCTGTAGATCTTGATTCAACAATTCTAGATTCTAATTTTGGCCTAAAACCCTAATCTAGGACTAAATCACCCCTATTGGCATATGAGTCCCAGTGTGCATGTAAAAGAATGTTTCCAAGATTTTAGACCTTATTTCAAACCTATACAGTTCCCAAGTGCACCTCTGTACTTTATCAGTTTGTTGTTCTGATTTGAGTCTATTTCTAGGTCATTTATTCAAGTCTTGCATATCATTTACATTCCTAGTATTTCCAAGCCCTAGCTTGGTGGTGAACCCCCTTTATACCTTAAATCACACCCTAGGACACCTTATTGTAGATCTCTTTCCCTCATTCCATCCTTGGATTGAGATCTCAAATTTCCTTGAGTGAAACTTATAAAAAATTGGTTATTCTATCTCCCAAAAGATTCAAACCACATTTTCTAGGTTTCACCAAGCCTAGGGCTTTGTCATCCAAGCCATTTGGCGAGCATGAAACTTGGCACTTTCCAAATGGTCATTTCAGGTTAAAAAACAAAAGTGGCACCTTTTTTGTGTCATTGATTGGTGCACACACCTAGTTGGTTGCAGTTTTTCTTGTGGATAATTGAGTTTGTCTCAATTCACTAGAGGATTGGTGTCTTTGTGAATAATTATGTCTCGATTCACAAGTATTTTGAAGATTTGCAGGTTTGATAGTCAGGAGATCTACTCATGGATTTATTTTGGTGTTTGTTGGGTGAGTAAGGAGAATTAGTGGAGGCACTTCATCAAAGTTTCTAGAAGGGTTGTTGTGTTTAGTCTTTGCAATGTTTCATCCTTTGTTTGGATAGATGTAATAAGGGGGGAATATTGGAATTTATAGTACATCATATTATATTTTAGTATAGGTTAGATAAAGTTATAAATAATAAATAATAAATTAGCATTTATAAATAAATGTAGTTTAGTTAATAGTTAAATTAAATATTAAAATAATGGTTAGTTGGGAGTTGTTCCTGTAAGAAGTTTTAGATGGTTGTATATGGGAATATATTGACTTTATAAAGCCATGATGTAATGTATTGAAGGGTAAAAGTACAAAGTTGTGTCACACTTTCTAAAGGAAACAACCAACACTAATCCAACATTTAAACTTCAATCACTAAAAAGTGGCATATATGTTTTGAATTTTGAAATGATATAAACTAGTAAAATGTGTTTTTTTAGTATATTTTATGTTTCTATTTTTTTGAAAAAATATTAAAATTATTTTAAACTACTTTTAATAAATTAACACTATAATTTGGTTACTAATAAAATGTTGAAAAATGATGTTACATGAGATGTGAAACTTTTTATAGTAATTTATTTTTCTTTCAATTTTTTTGTGTATTTATAACTTGAAACTTCAGTGCATGGATATATTTTTATCCAATTTTGATAAACATACATTTTAAAGTAAATTTTAAAATTTTTGTGTGTCAAAAAACAATTGTTTCCATCAGACGTCAATTTTTATATTAAATATTTATCTAAAATGGAAAAAATTCATACCATCTTGATATAGATTCTTTTATCTAGTGCATCATATTTTTTTCATTTATTTTTAATAAGTTTTAGTATTTTTCCTTGGCATGGAAATCAACCTAATATTTTATGTTGATAACATACTTTTAGTAAAAATAAAAAAATAAAATATAAATAATAATTAAACTATTAAATTAAATATATTTTTGAAAACTACACTTATGGATCTACAAAAGGGTATTTTTATATATTTTTTAAATGTTTTTACATGAGTGGGAGTTATTGAAACATCAAGTTTTCCAAATAATTTTATTTTTTTGGTAAATTGGCCTCAAAGAAGTGCTCCATATATTTTTAGCCAACAATTTTAGTTGAAAAAGTTGTGGAAGTATCTAACTTAGCTAGAATGAGTCTTACTAGATCATATGTTTAACCAAAATTGTTTTTTAGTTAGAAATACTTAAATTTAGTTGCGCTGATAAGTTGGTTGAAAGTGTGACACAACTTTGTGCTTTTACCCTGAAACATAATCCAAAATTGACATTTTATTCTATTTTATTTTATTTTTAATAATAGTATGATTTGCAATATTGTTTTTGTGCTCACCATCTCTGTAAATCAAACAATTTCAAGTTTATTCTCTTCTTTATTGGCACAAGCTTCTTTATCTTTCTTCTTAGCTAGGGCCCACTTGTAATCTCATCACACATTAGCCAATAACACTTCATTTGTTTTATATTCCTTTACAAGAATTCAAAATATCCCATTAGACATTGGATGAGATAAATTAATTCTTGGAAAGACCTCTAGCTATCAAAGCTTTCCAAGCCTTAAAATTGTTTGCCAACTATATAATTAAGACCAATGGAGGAGATTAAAAATAGCATTTGTAAGTTTATAGAGCTCTTCTACTAAGTTAAGGAACATTCTTCATGAATGGAAAGCCTTTGAATTCTTATAATGGTCCTAATTCCTTTTGAAAATATATTTGGGATGGTGTCTATACATTGGGCATTGTAAAATCCTTTTAATTCCCTTGGTCATATCTTTGAGTTACACATGCCTGGATTTTTATATATCCTGCAAACTCTTTTCAAAATCCACATAGTCCTTGAATATGGCTTCCAAGGCCCTTCATTGGTTTGAGTGGTTTATCAACCTTTATGTAGGCCTTATTATTCTTTTCCATATTGGCTTTCTTATTTCCACACCTTTTACCTATTGCTAAAGGTAATGTATCCATGCACATGGGCTCTCCAAACTTGGAAAGTCTTTTTAATTATCTTGTAGCCCTTTTCTTTTATATTATATAGGCGGGTTTAATCTACACTAGCCACAAATCTATCATGTTGTTACCTTTTGTGAACTTCATGCTAAGTATGGTAGATTTTCCATTAACCTCTTTAGTTTGATGATACTTTTAAGAAAATACTTTCCATTAATATCTTAGATATCTCCTCCCTTGTAAACAAAATAGAGGCAAGCTCCCTTAAAACTCTTTCATACAATGATCTCTCATTTAATCCTTTGTACAACTTTTTAACAAGCTTTCCATAATCATTGTGAGGATATTTAAACCATAGAATACTATATATTTTACCATGTTCATTGGCCCAAAAGTTTACTACTATCTTGGTTTGCATTATCAAATGATGCATCCTTCTTCAGTAAGAATTGATTTAAGTCCTCAAAGTTTTTGCTTCTTCCAACTTGGTCATATATCCTTGGCATAAATTGTCCCTACAAAAAAATATAGTGCAATTTTACACTCCAATTTTTGGTGACTCATAGAGGCTTCTCTACTTGTAGAGAAGAATGAACCTAAAATCATGCATTAGTCCATTGGGCATGGAGTTAAGTGAAGAAAGAATTATGGAGAAGAAGCTCAATCTCACTCTCATGCTGCAAATAAGCATATCTAGTGACTCCACATTATTGGTTGTCTTCATCTTGTTGTTCTTCACTCTTATTGCTTTGAGAATCTCCAAAATTTTGTTTAAACTTAACTACACTCCAAAATAATAATTTATTTTATTTGAAAGTTGTTATGAATGCTAGATGTTAAACACTTGTCCAAAAAATTAGGCCTTCCTTTTCTAAAACAAACAAATCTAACATTGATGTGCTCACTCTCTTTCAACAATGAATCTCAAATCAAAACCAAATTCATGCTCTAAGACCACATCCTCTTCAACAAAAGGAGTGTAGTTCTTGAAAAATATAAAATGTGTGTTTTCCTTGCTTTCCCTCATCCAAAATTTTGTCTTCCTCTATGTTTGAACATTCATTATTCCTTATTGCAGCCAAGATGTCATTATAATCTTCAAATTGAATTAGTTGACCAATATTTGATTATTTATTTGAAGTGCATGGCTCCAACCCTTTCTTATGCAATGAGACATTTGTGCTCTAAAGACCCTTTTTCTTCTTTCCACCTCATATAAAGCATGGGAGAAGCTCTCAAATGAATCAAATCTTAGAGGATTGAGGAAATATCTAAATCTGTCTTTTGTTTGCATATAATCTGCTATAACATTTCAATGGGCACTAGCAACACCCTATTTTGTTTCTTACTTGGGAAACACATGCTATAATTTGTGTATTCATCATGTGAGGCCCACCTTATTAAACCTATTAATTAAAAAAAATTGTTTTCAATTCTCTGATGATACTTATTGAAGCTAAGGAGACTAGGTTAATTAGGACATTTGAAGACATTTATTTTGACATTTGACCAAATTACATGCTTAAACAGTTGATCATGTTGAACTCTTTTAATATGCTAAAACCTCAAGACAATACTGTGAAATGATTTTTTAGATGTGTGGTTACAAATAATGACTGAATTATGGTTTGCATAGTGTATTTAATTGATGATGTCAAATTTAATTATATGTTAGTTCATTGATAATATGCTTAGTTTGATTTTTGAAAGATAAAAATGAGTGGGTGAAATGTGATGTGTAAACAAATTATGATGCAAATTGGATGAACAAGAACTTAAGGCTTATGATAATGGATAATTAAGTGATTAATTAGTTTTGAAAGTTATTAAATAAAATCTCTGTGTCATTGAATTATGAAATTTGCATGAATGTGAATGGTTGATTTAGTTATTTTGGTGGTTTATATATATTACAATTGGATGGATTAACATATGTATGCAGTCTATAGGTATATCTTTTCATAGCCAATAGAATCAAAGACATCTTTGGGAATCCTATGTGAACTATCCAGTGAAACCAAACTATAGTCCATTTGGAGGGACTATAGTTTCATATTGTAATGTGAGCTTGAGAATGTTTGATAATGATTTATTTGCCATGTTAGTCCAACTAGGATGTGAGTTGTAAATCTAAGTGGAAAAACTCAGATTTGGTTTTCTTGGTACTTTTAGAGGGTTGAAAAGTGATTTTTTTTAATGTATTTTTATGGGTTTTAGGTCCCCAAGGCAAGTACCTATGAGATAGTTACATTTTGAGCCCAAAATATTGGGTAAATACCTAGGTTTGACACTTTTTGAGACTTTTATGAGCTTTGAAGAAATTAAGGTTTGAGGAAGTGGGATGGAGACTTGTCATTTTCCATCCCCACTTCTCCAAACTCAATTATGAGCCTTGGAAATCTCCCAAGGGTTTCACACATGTGTGAGCACACATGTGGGAGTGAGCCTTGGAGAATGAATGGTATAGTGACAAGTATCACCTCCCCATTCAAGGAATTCAAAACTTGAATTCCTATTAACTCCATTCAAGGAATTCAAAACTTGAATTTCTATTAAACTAACACAAAACATGGGTCATGAGATTATTTTTGGAATCTTGATTTTTACTTGTCTTACATGAGAATTCCTATTTGGTTTTTGGATTGGAGAGACTTTGAGGAGGCTAGCTTGGAGGATGAGGAGATTGAAGTTCATCCTCAAATTCTTCTTCATTGAAGCTTGGACTTGAGGTAGACACTTCATGCTTGTTTATGCCTTTCCTTGTTTTCATGTAATTGTGAAAAATTGTATGTAGTAAAATGCATTTTGTATACTTCTTGTGTGTTAAATGAATATGTTTTAATGGATTTTGGGTTGTATGGGGGTAAGCTCACCCAAATTGGGAAGAGCATCTTTTGTTGGGGATAGTGAGAGGTAAGAACCTCTATGGGGAGCCTAACCTTCCTTAAAAAGGAGAGGCTCAAGGGTATGAGTACCCATATATATGTGGTAATAAGGTAAAATGGTGATATGGAGATTTGGTGGAATGGATTATATGTGGAGGAAGATAAATGTGATCAGGGATAACTTTAAGAACCCCACCTTGACAAAGGTGTAAAATCCTAGCGAATCTTGTATACTTCCTGATAAAAATATTAATTTTATTGGCAAATTTTTTCATTTTTTGGGAAAAAAATAATCTCAATTTTTTAATCTTTTCTAATTGCTAGAAGTCTATGGAAAATCCTGGGAAATTGCAATTTTTTTTAATCAAATAAAATATTTTCATTAGTGATTAAAACCTTTTTTCAAACCAATAAAATATTTCCATTGGTGGATAAACCTATTTTCAAAACAAAAAAAAATATTTTTGTTGGCAATTAAAACTTTTCTTCAAACCAAAAAAAAAAATTCATTGGTGAATTAAGCCTATTTTCAAACTAATAAAAAAAAATCAATGGCGAAATTTAGTTGGCAAAAATATCAAATTCTGGGAAAAAATTCCTGCACATTCAAATTCCTTCATAAAGTGTTAGGAATGGGGACAAGTGTCAACATATTTATTATGTCTGAAGCTAGATGTAAGTGCAAAATAATATAACCCACGATTGTTCGATGAATTTTTGATGGACAATTGTAGTTGCATTCCAGAAGCAAATCTATGAAGCAATAGACTTGCACATTGAAACCTCCAGAATAACACTAGAACTGTTAGATTTCTAGAAATCAATGGTTGAGATTTTATTACTTATTAAATCACTTAAAGTCATGACAACCAAAATAATGTTTTATCGTTGTCTGGCTACCGATAGTTGAAGGTCACTTAAGTTATGACTTAAGCCTTTGGAGTCATCATGGTGACCGGCCCCTCAACCTAAGGGAACAATGGGTTTGATGATAAAAATTAACAACACAATCGAATATAGAAAACATATTCAAAAAGTTAAATAGCTGCTATATGGGGCAGCACCCTGTATTAATCAAAAAGAGTTTTTACATTCCTTGGATGGGATCAAATGCTTGACCAAGTCACCAGGGACTCATCCCAGCAGTATTCACAATGAAGCCTTCATTTCCACAAAACATTACAGAACCAAAATATTGAATGGACTGACATTAGACACTTATACGGACTACAAACAGTCCATCACAAACCAAAATGACCTTCTAGATTATGCATTGTTGCAGCTGGCCTTGCTGGTCTTCTTGGCTTTGATTACACTCATAATCATTGAATAATCACCACTGCATGCACTATGGGCAGGATGATTTGCTTGTTCCTCCCAACTCATGGTGTCATTCGCTACCCATTCTTCACCAGTGCCCAGCTCCCAATCCTCCTTGTTCAAAGACCACCTTTCCTTGGGTCAAGAGCTTTCGCCACCGCAAATGCCTTCACCCAACCCTTCAGCTGATCTTTGAGAATGTTAGTTGCATGCAAAAGAAAGTCGATACACTTGTCAATATCCCCCCACCAATTTTTGAGAGCTACATGGTCCAATGAACACACCTAGGGAAACTTTGGTACCAACCATTCATTCCCACGATCCTTGTAGTAGTGCAATGGCAAAGGGGTCGTGAAATTTCCATCGATGTTGTCCAGTTCCACATCGATATTTTCCAATAGAGAGTGTGGAAAATCATTTGGCATAGCTTCTTCCCCCGAGCTATCGAGGCACCCATGTACACAAGCATTTCCAAAAACATGGAAAGTATTTATGAATTCCCTCTAAGCTTGTGGGTAGCCAGCAAAAATTCTAGGCCCAAAATACACTTCACTGCCTGGAGCACCAATGGGTGCTTGGACACCATTATCCCTTTCAGTTGTTTCTCACTGATTTCACCATAGAAAGCGTTTTGTTGCTTCATGGAATTTAGAAATAGAGGAGTCTCCATTTCCCCTTAGTGTTTGTTGAGAGCGCTAAGCCAATTTGAGAAAAATGAGCACAACAACCCGTATTTGTGGAAAAACCTCCTGCACCCTTATGGAGATCATACCAAGAAATGAAAACCAACGTGCGACGTGTCCTGCATTCTTTATGCACAATTTTTTTGTGATATTTCCACACATTCCTCTGATCGAATTAACCTAGAAATTAATGTTAAGTGATGCAACCATCTTGTCATCTGTCATGGACATTCCTTTTAAGTACATGTTTTAAAAGTAAGCAAGAAATCTTAATCTGGGTCGTCCATCTGGTCTAAGGGTTATGCACAGGAGAAATAATATTATGACATTGTCACATCAATGATTAAGGATTCAAGTGGTGAATTAAATGTTAATTGTCACATCAATGATAGTGGTGAATTAAATGTTAAGTGTGATTATTTGATGTCATACTCATTGTCTTCATTCTAACTTCTATATATACTTCACCAACTTGATGTTCTTCATATCATTTATAATATATTTGGCTTTTATTTCTTTCTTCTCTATTCTCAATTTAACTTTGATACTATGGAGTCTTCATGGCATGTCATGCTACCCATTTCTTTTGGGAGAAAAGAAGGGACGATACATACGAAAACAAAATTTGGGTATGGTTTTTACAATTCCTTATGTGCAGGTTGAGGATGCTATAAGAACAATTGTGGGTAGGGAATGGCTTCAAAACAACCCCTATGATCTATATTTTGAGGTAGCTTTGGATTTCTTGTCCAATTTCATGGACATTTTTCTTGAGAAAGATTTGGTGAAGACATTGGCAATATGTTATTTGTAGCCTTTCATTTACTCTATTTCTTCATTGGAGTTGGCATCAAGGAGCATTACAATTTTGAAAGTGGGTTAGCGCCTATTGGTGGAATCTTCCAGAAATTGGAATTGCATGCTTCTATAGCATAGGCTCTTTCCCTAGTTAATATGAGATGGGGTCTACTATGTGATATGAAAAATGAATCATTAAAGATTCCATAATTTTGGAGGAAGGTATTGGGTGATTTTCTTTTCTTCTCTATTGTTACTTTGGTAAATTTGATTCACCTTCTACCCAAACACCCAGTTAATGGCCTCAGTTAATGTTACAAAAAAATTAGTAATGAATTGTGTGACATGTCACATGTCTATATTTTATTGTACAGCATAACAGTTCTTGTAATATGTATTTTGTGACTGGTTTTTTCTCACGATTAGTGGCTTTTTGGCCAAGATGGCTATGTACTATGTACTTCAATGATCATTCTTTAGCTACTTAAATTAAAATACTTTTCATGGATCCATTCTTGGAAATTCTCAATCTTTTCAATGCCATTTAATTATCTCTTTTCAATGCATCAAAATACTATATTTTATTTAATTGAAATTCTCAATATTTTTGAAGAAAGTGTGGTTGTAGTACTGTGGGTGGTGGTGTGGATTAATGCCATATGGACATCCAAAGTGATTGAATGGATAGCTTTATATTGAAAACTGCACGACGTATTGTAGAATCGTAGATGATGGTGTCATTAATCTAGTGATTTAGTGAAACAAGCTTTGTAATGATTTCATATCGTTTGAGTGGCACTGACAATTTTGACAACTTTTCAGCTTGAGGTACAGTTTGCATGTAGCTAGATGTCAATCAAATTAAACATTTTAAATTTTTAATTGTAAATGTAAGGCTTAACTTTAAGTTACACGAATTGATTAAGTGGGTTTTTTGGTTTGTGCATATCGCGATTATCATTATACCCAACCTCACAGTTCACATGTGACATGTGTGAGTGTCACATGTGAGGTGTACATAGGGATCAGGTTGGTAGTGGCACTGTTGGGCCATAAATAAGGATAGTGAACACAACTGAAATTCAAATCATTCGTTGAAGGCTAAAAAGGCTTTACTATTGACTGCAATGTTCCGAATTGTCATAAGGGTATTCATTTTGTAGGGTTAATAAGGATTTAGGAAGAAGATGATGTGGTATTATTGGGGATACTCTAAATTCTCCTACCTCCAGTTATGTAGTTACAGAGTAAAAGACCAATTTCCTTCAAGTTCAAAATGGGTGGAATTAGAAAGAATTTGATCCGATTCACCCAACTTCTGAGGCAGGTTTTGAACTAGGATGAGGAGCTTTAATGGAGATAAGTGTTATTCTAGTGCATGGAAGTTGTGTGCAAAACATGGGAGCAATTTTACTACCCCTCATCTTCTACATGACTCTGGTTTCAATCAAAATAGAGACATTTTGTATCTTCACAGCTCCCTTTTACCCAACATGGTTGGCCAGACAAATCTCTTGCATTTGTATTTCCAAAGGCACATTTATATTTGAGAGTGCATGCTTGCCCAACCAAGTCTCATGCATTTATTTTCAATGCCCATGGCCTACCAAGAAAGTCCCATGCATTTATTTTTAGAGCCCATGGTTGACTCGACAAGTCCCATCACCGTGCATTTATTTTCAGAGCAAAATTTGTATTACGTTGTCACCAACAGTCCAACATAAGCTTGGTGCTTACATTTGTATTTTTATTATTAAATTACTAAAGTAACATATGTTATTTATACAAAACAAGAGCTTGATACTTGCATGCTCTACTCAATGAATCATCTTTAAAAAGATATGTAATAATGTGACATTGTAATTTAGTTATAATAAAATAAATGGTTGTTTTATTCTTTGTTATTCATTTACGGTAAAGAATTATTTTCTGACTTCAGTGTCTATGAATCTATTCAAATCCATTTTTTCCTTTAAGAAATTAAGTATTATCTATTTATGAAATCATTACATGCAAATTTAAAATTAAAGCATAAAGCAATACAAATGAAAAAAGAAAGTTACCATCAAATTAACAAAAAATATTATAAACACTAAAGATTGTCACTCTTGTTAGGGTTTACTAAAATGTTATTGATTTCTAAGTTTTCATTGACCTTCTCCCCCGATTCTCGATATCATTATTCATTTTATTAAGTTCTTTTCAATGTTAAGTTACCGACCCCTTGGCCTTGATGTCAATCCTAGCGCACAAAAGTTTAAAACAACTTTAAAACACATGTTTATTGTTTATATCATAAATTTATTCAAGTTTCAACCATTCAATGAACATTTGATGTATGGTTGTAGTTGCATTCCGGAAGGAAATACATAGAGCGCTAGGCTTGCGAACTTAAACCTTCAAAATCACCCTATAACCGTTAGATTTACAAAGATCAACGGTTTAGAATTTTTTGTCAATGTAGGATATCCATGTTGATGTTTAGCAGCTTTAGGCTCAATTCTTCCAACCTCAAATGAAGACATAAATAGCAAAATTTAATCTCTAAAGATGGCAGACCTTCCTTGTAATCAATATTTATTATTTTTAATTTCTTTGGTGGCCGACCTAGCTTTTATTTGTAATTATATTTTCTTTTTGGTGGACGACCTTCTCCTTGAAGAGGTGTGACCTCTCTTGTAACAATGTATATATAGAAGCTCATTCTTCCTCATTCAATCATCAAGTAAGTTTGATTCTTTCCTTGCATACAAGTGTGAATTCTTCAAGAGAAAAGTATGAATTCTTCAAGGAGCAAATTATGAATTCCTTCAAGTGCATATTTGAGTTCAAGGAAGGGCAGATTGTTATCTATTATTGTTGTAATTGTTGATGCTGAATATTGGCCTTGTGTTTGGCCTCATTGTAAAGTGAATTGTTGCCATTGTTTATATATAAGAGAGATATGTGTTGCTAGGTTTTTCTCCCTCAAGTGGAGGGTTTTCCCAGGGTATATGTTGTGTTATTGTGTTTGATTTTGAGTTAAATTTTTGTGTTTTACATCTAATCATAAAAACTAACATGGTATCAGAGCGGGTTTGAAGAAGATCTTGATCAAATTGTTATTACAATGATACTCTTTACTCTCTTTCTCATCATTGTTTATTTCTATCTCTTCGTCAAGATGGTGATCATATCGCAATTTTGCACTATAGTATCAATAGAACAAGGGCTCCATACATACGTGGATTCAAGAACTACATACATACATGGAATTAAAAAAAAGTAAGAATTTTCAACTTGTATAATATCAAACAACTTTGATAATTTTGAATAATATTACATAAAGGAATCATACCATTATCAAGAACCATTAGTTGATAAAATTCACATATGGATGGATGAATTATCAAGCAATGCATCAAATGTATATATATATTTGTAAGTTCTAATTATTTTCTTCCCATGTTTTGAGGATAACATGTTAAGGGAGATGGATAATATAGATGATATAAGGGGGTATAATATTATACATAGTGACATGATACTATGATAAAATATATATATATATAAAGTAGTTGAATTATGGTGTATATAATTGATGTTTGAATAGGATTTGGTTGAACAGGTAACATAATGGATCAAACAAGTAAATCATTAAATAAGTTATAGTTGGTTATCAATAAACTTAATGTGTGAAAGGGATTATCATTCCTTATTATTATTTGAGTCATTATATATATGATACATCTACCATTGTTTATGAATCATTTATTATAGATAATGCATTCATTTTATTGTGTTAACAATGTAGAATTTTGTTGCTTCTGGTGTGGCTTTGACATGTCCCTTGATCCCTATTGTTGATCCTCCCTCTCTACTGATATATCCTTGGCTTTAGACTAGCTCTAGACTACTCCTATGGTGGATGGCAACCCTTCTCACTATTTGTTTCCTCTCTCCTCATGTGCTGACAGACTCTCCATGGGGGAATGCCACCCTGCTCCCCCTTGTGTTGAGGATTTGGAGGCTAATATATCTTAAATTGTTGTAAGGAGGAGGAATGGTCCTCTCATAACACTTCTCCAAACTCATGTTCGAGCATTGAGCGAGAGTCCAACCTATTCTAAGCCTAGTATTGTCTAAGTGGGACCTCAGGGGTACCAACTCTTCCTTTTTACTTGTTGTTGGTTCTTTGTTGTTTTGGCCAATTTGAGCTTTATTTTCCTTGCCTTATGGTAGCTTTGTATGGGGTTGATACCCTAGTTTCTCAATTCCTTGATTC
>VDFB02339258.1:137463-241437 GCA_007258455.2 Sequoia sempervirens
CAACTAGATATTGTTAGCTAACTTTTGACCATAACAATTTTAAAAATACTACAAAAATTTTCACTATGCTAGGGTCATACAAGAGTTGCTATGTTATGTTTTTCTGACAAAAACAACACCAATTTGTGTACATCCCTTTGTTGAACCCCTTAATCTCAACCATTTTCAAAATAAATTAGTAGTTTAGAAAGTAGACTCAGAGCACTTAGATCCTTGTTTTTGTTCCATCTCAAAATTTTGAGTGTAACTATCCTCAATTTCATGTCCAAGGTCATTCTATTTCAGAAAAAAAGTGGCCACTTAAGCCCCCCTTTTTGGGAACCATCTTGTTGCACTTACCCCATTAGAGGAAGGCTTAAAAAAAAATTTATCAGGAGAAGGGGAAGATGGAATGTGTACCAAAGATATAGCTTTAAATAAAACTTCCAAACCAGGGTCTACCTCATACAAATTCTTCCAACATCCTCCCTTAATATAGTTAACAACTAATTTACCAACCATCGCACACATAGATCCATGAAAGGTTGAGCCCAGGGCTCATCTTTGAGGTGATTTTTTCCAAAGCAGTTATCATCCCAAAACAAAATATTTCTACCATCCCCCAATTGCCAAAAGAGGCCCTTGGCCACAAGCCTTCGAGCCTTAACAATACAATTCCAAAGAGTAGAGCTAGATGGAGGATTAAAATCTTGAGAAAAGAACCCCCTAATACCATCAACACCATGTAAGTATTTGCTCCAAGCAATTTTCACCCATTCACTCTTAGCCAACAAAAGGTTCCACACCTGCTTTCTAAGGAGGGCAATATTTAAAGCTCTAATTTTATGGATACCAAGCCCACCAGCCTTCTTGGGTTTGCAAACATCATCCCAAGCAACCAGATGAATTCTTCTCTTATCCTCCACCCCGGACCACAAGAATTTTTTCTAAATACTTTCCAAAGTATCCACATATTCCATGGGCATATGAAAAAGACTTAGAGCATAAACAAGAAGATTCTAAAGAGTAGACTTGATCAACTAAACTTTCCCTACCTGGCTCAAAAGAGCTCCCTTCCAGCCAACCAATTTAGAATTGGATTTATCAATCATACCCCTCCAAAAAGAATCAAGAAATTTAGAGCACAAGGGAAGGCCCAAATAAGAAGCAGGAAGTTCCCCTATCTGGCAATGCATAATTCTAGCAAATTTAGTCTATCGATGGATCAAAGTGTTACAAAAGAATAAAACACTCTTAGGCAAGCTAACCTTCTGCCCTGAAGCAGCTTCATACCTCTGTAAGATAGACTTGATAGCCTTAGCCTCCTTAATGGAAGACTGTCCAAGCATAAGAGAATCATCCACAAACTACTGATGAGAGAAAATAAGATTACTGGAAGAAGGGGAAAGTCCAAAAATAACCCCAGTGTTAATAGATCTATGGATGAGATGACCCAAGGATTCCACCATGATAATGAATAGAAACGGAGAAATAGGATCCCCTTGCCTCAGACCCCTAGTGCAGTCAAAGAGAGGGGAAGGGGACCCATTAATGAGGACAAAGAATCTTAGAGTAGAGATAAGCTAAAGCACAAGAGCCACCCCTTTCTCCCCAAAGCCAAAATAAG
Organism: Sequoia sempervirens; assembly: GCA_007258455.2. Taxonomy (NCBI): domain Eukaryota; kingdom Viridiplantae; phylum Streptophyta; class Pinopsida; order Cupressales; family Cupressaceae; genus Sequoia; species Sequoia sempervirens. The sequence goes on from VDFB02339258.1 coordinate 139,070, forward strand.
TTAAAATCTTAGAAAGAAACCCCTAGTCAACTCTATCATAAGCCTTAAGTAAGTCAAGCTTCAAAATAAAACCAACATTCTTATTAACAGTAAGAGAGTGAATATTCTCATGAATAGAGAGAATAGAATCCAGAATTTTCCTTCAAGCCACAAACCCATTCTGCTGAGGTGAGATAATAAGAGGCAAAATTATTTGCAATCTAACCGCCAAAACCTTGGAGAAGATCTTATAAATCGAGTTCCATAAGTTGATGGGTCCAAATTCATCAAAAGAAGAAGCACCGGGCTTCTTAGGGACCAAAAAAATAAAAGAGGAGTTCAATTCCCTCAGAAGGGAGCCAAACCTAAAAAAATCCTTAGTAGAAACAACAACATCCTTAGCAATAATTTCCCAAAAGTATTGAAAGAAGAACATCGAAAATCCATCCAGGCTTAGAGCCTTATTACCTTCAAAAGAGAAAAAAACACTCTGAATTTCATCCAAGATCTGAGGGATATCCCTAAGAATATCCTCTTGACAAGCCAAATCAAGCTCCCCCTCCACCAAGAGTAGCTGAGAGAAGTAGGAGGAAGCAACAAACAACAAATCAACATCCTTCTCCAAAACTTGATTATTGAAATTGATCAAATTAATATGATTATTAGCCCTGTGCTTAAGAGTAGAGAGGTGAAAAAACTTAGTATTCTTGTCCCCACTTTTCAGCCACATAATCCTTGACCTCTGTTTCTAGAATTCCTCCTCCTCTGCCACAATGTTATGCAATTTGGAAATCAAGATATTTTCCTTCTAAATCAAAGCATGATCATACCCAAACAGTTGGATAGATTGTTGCAAATCTCGAAGATCCTTAGTCACACCCTCTTTTTCCATAAAAATATGACCAAAGGAAGTGTGATTCCACTTTCTTACATTATCCTTAACATTAGCAAGCTTTTTTGCAACTCTAAAGATAGTTGAACCATCCACATGGATATTCCACCAATCATTAACCAGATTACCTAGGTCAGGATGAAAAGCCCACATTTTCTCAAATCTAAACATAAAGTTTTTCTTGCCCCCCAACAAATCCACCAACAAAGCCAAAGGAAAGTGATCCGAACCCACTCTATTTAGAGAAAAAAGAGAATAGGAATAATGAACCAACCACACAGGGGTGATAAGAGAATGATCAAGCTTAACCTAAATAAGGGCATTGCCCACTCTCTGATTCAACCAAGTAAAGGATGCACCTTTCAGGTCCAAATCAAGAAGAGCAGAATCATTAATAAGATTCATAAGATTATATCGACTCTCATCCACCATCTGTGAACCACCCATCTTATCAGCATCATGAAAAGGAGTATTCAAATCTCCCATAACCAACCAGTTCTCAATATGGTTCATGAATTTAAAGGAGCACAAATTCTCCCATAATCATTTTCTAGCACTCTTACAGTTTGGAGAATAAATATTAGATAGAGTCCAAGAGAATCTATCACACAAATGAGTAAAGTAAGTAGCCACATGATTACAATCATTAAAAACCTTAGCCCCCTGGATCATCCTTAGGTTCCAAAAAGTAACAATCCCTCCTGATGCCCCAACCGCATCAGAACAATGCATAACACAATCCTTAAAAAGCTTATTCTTCAACCTAGACAATTTATCCACTCCCATTTTAGTTTCTTGAATTAACACAACATCAGGGTGATGATCTCTTACCAGATTAGCAAGAAGATCATTATTGTGAGGGTGATTTAATCCCCTCATATTCTAGGAAATGATCTTCATAAGAATTGATTGGAAGTGCTCTTGGAGCACATATCTAGTAGAGTTATCTGCGTACCATCAACAATGTCTATTCAACTCTCCTTTTCCCTAGCAACGTTAGCAGGAGGCCTTCCTCTACCATGCGGCTCAAACCCACAATCTAACCTTTTTTGATTCCTTATCACTACCCCCAGCGAGGGAGAATGTTTTTCCTGTTGCGTCTACGAACCTGAATGTATGGAGGATTGTCTAGATCCTCCTGCTCCCCATAGTCCTTAGTTTCATGCAACACCTCCAAACCCTTAGTATTCAAACCATCATCATGCACTTGAATCACCCACAAAGAAGGAGACCTTACCTCATCATTCCCAGAGATCTTATCATCCTTGACAACCTCAGACCTTACTACATCCATAGTTTCCACAAAATCACTAGCAGGGGAAGACTTGTCCTCTTCACCCTACTCTAGTATCTTATTCTCCTCTCCCAAGTTCACCTGGACTTCCAGAATATCAACCTTATCATCCATTACCAGGTCCTCTTCCATAGGATCAACCTCCACATTCTCACACAGGTCCACCTCCCCTTTCTTCGAGGGCTCCACATCCTGAACCAGAGCTTTCTCCTTCTCTCTCCATTGCTTAGTCATCTACTTCAACACCTTGAGAGGACACTTTTTGGCCCAATGGTAAACCTTTTTACAATGGAAGAAAACAAAGGGATTCGACTCGAATTCAACCACTTGCTCCCAAACCCCAAATTTAGAGTTAATCTTTATCACAGTAGGAAAATCAACCAATTTCTCCACATTTACACAAAATCTGGCATAAACCAACCTCTTTCTAGAGGCCGTCATTTGGTCAATCGATAAAAAACAACCAAAAGTGCTTGCTATCCCTTTGAACACTTCCTCATCCCAAAATTCCATTGGGAGACCAAGAAGTTGAACCCAAACTAGGGCAGCCAAGAAAGAGCACAAGTTTAGGTTGAAGCCTGGCTCCCACTTTTTAAGAATCAAAGATGACTTTCTAATAAACCATGGGCGACCCGTTAGCACCAAAACCATATCATCTTCACAGTTAAAGGTGAAAGAAAATAAACCTTTGTCCATTGCCGCTACATCAATTTGTCCGTTAGGTTTCCACCGATTTAAAGCAAACTTGCATACCAATTCAATATGAGTTTGGGGGACAACAAATTTTCCCAACAAAGCCACATCCATATTGGACATACTTTTGTCAACAATATAGTTCGGGAGTAAAATAGAGTACTATCCAGTTTTTGCATTAGCAATAAACGACACATGAGGAGTACTTTTACCTTTAGGATTAGCTCCAAAAAAATTATTCCCCTTAGGAGCAGAGCTTGATAGGAAGTCATTCTTAGCCTTATCAATCCCAAGACCTACTGCATCAGGAGTCCCATCACAACCACCAGATGATAGGCTTGGCCTTGAATTTTCATTCTTAGGAGTCTCTTTTTCAGAGAAGGACACTGGGGAGTGCGTAGGTCACAACCTTTGAAGCCCCTTTCCCACTAGAAAATTCATTAGCTACTAAAGGGGACCCACTATTCCTACCTACAATAAAGGACCCACCTAACATCACCCTCCCATCAGCAAACTGTCTGCCATTGATTCCTGCAACATTATCAAGAAATCTCGCCTTTTCACAATTTGAAAATCCACCACCACCATCGCCACCACCCAAGGAGCTCTCCATCAATGAACTAGATTAATGTGTATTTGTTATTACTATGTGACAAAGGACTTTGTTAGTGTCCTTTATGAGAGTTTTAGTGGAGTTTTTTATGCTTTGTTGGTTTTAGGCTAGACATTACCCACACAATGTGAGTCCTAGGGAGGTCTATGCATCATTGGACTATAATATAGAGGTCTTAAATTATCTTTACATGTATATCATTTGTTAATAATGTAGATAATTTTTGCATATGATATTAAATATATAGTGACTTGTGATTATGAATTAGACTAGATATATGGATAAAATGGTCTACCTATGATGTGTTTACTTCATTTTTTGGTATGGTTAGATGGATGTGTTAGTAGTATATGCTATGGTCAAAATTCTAGATATTGTTGAGTATTTGGCAAGAACTTGGTCCTATTCTGGATAAGATGGACTTTATTGTTTGTACTTGGGCTAAGGAATGATATAATAATTTTTGTGAGACATTTAGAGTGTGAATGATAGAGGGTGAGAGTTTTGTGGTTGATATAGTGGTTACTACATGTATGTTTCAAGTTTCTTTATTGAGTTTTAGATCACAAAGGATTATTTAGTTCATTTTATCAAAATACCTTATTCGTCTACAATGTAAATATAAAGTGGGAAAATTCTAGGATTAGGCATTCCATTCATCTTACATATCCTAAGTTCAAATCAATTTTAGATGATTAATTATTCATGGTCATATGGAACACCCATATGAGTGTGGGAACACATATAATTATGGACTTGGAAATATTATTTATAATGATACATTCAATAAGGAGTTACACTACGGACTTATAAGAGGATTTTCTATTATTAGTTTGGCATGGGATATAGTTAGTGCATTATAGGGGATTTCTTGGGAGTTACATATGCCACCTTGCACAATGGAATTCAAATATGATTGTGTGTGGAGTTTCATTATATTTTGGTGGATACTTTCTCAACTAGGTCATTAGAATTCTTACCATACTATTTTGGGGATTTCTTTGGCCCTAGAGTTTTTCCTTTTGGTGATTTCCTAGGCCTTTGTGAGTCTATATATTTAGGGCTTGAGATGGAGGCATTATAAATCATTTTGTGTAGAGTTATGATGTTGGTATTCCTCTACGATTCAAGAGTGTTTATCTCCATGGGAGGCATGGAGCCTAATATTGTATTATAAATGTGTTGTTGGAAATACATTGGATTCATTAATTTTCCCATGCATACATGTGACACATGTATAAATTGGGAAAACCCTTTCAAGAAACACATGTATTATGATGTTGGTTATTATTGAAAGGGTTCCCCTAATGTATACATGTGTCACTCTTGTTCTATGGTTTATATTCTTCTTCTCACATTCTTGCTCTTTTGTAAGTATTTTTTCATATGATATAATGCTATTGAATTTTTTGTAGATAGGTTATCATGATAATTATCCTTGTATGACTAATGTCGAGACAATTGTGTGTTTGGTTGTTAAGATTTGTTTTTAAGTTTAATCACTAAAGAGTTTATAGGGATATTTTATTAATAGTATTTTCTTCTTGACACATAGATTTTAGTGTAAATAAGGTTTTTTACCTACCTAGTTCTCCTAGTAGGTCATATTCACATGTTAAGTTTAATTGGGTCCTAGGAATATTTCTATAAGTCTTAGTTGTCATTAGATCTTACCTTATCTTATGTCATAGGATTAAGACACTTGTCCAAATCTTGTTTCATCCTATCTCACACCTTTCTTATATAAGCAAGGCCTTATGTAAGCTTTGTAAATCATAAGGGGATGTACTATTATTGATCCATTATTGATCATTGTCCATTATTTCATCAATATTGAGCAAGCTATATTTTTTTCCATACCCTCTTGTAGAAGGTTATCTTTTGTTTTGCAGGTGATTTTGTGTTGTGGGAGCTCACTATCAACTCCTACATAGTATTCAATCTTGAGTCACTCCTACATTATATTATTCATGTCTTTTATTTTTTACTAGCCACACTTAGTATTCTCTTTCATTGATGAATCATCTATATGAGATTATATCTCAAATTCAACTCTAGAAGTGGATGAGGACTTATGTTATTTTTTTGAATGTTTGTTCTTAATATTTTTGGACTTTTTCTACTTCTTTACTTATTATCACAAGATTTCTTATCTATAGTTAGTTAAATTTCCACAAAAACATGTGACTTAAAATATTTTATTGTGCTCATATGGATTGTTTTGTCTTGCTCTCTTGGTGGTACATCTAAAAATGCATCATAGGAGGGCACTTTAAAATATTTTCCTAGAATATATTTAGTATCATAGAAAGAATAAATACATACTAAATATTTAAGTCCAAGTTTGAAGATTACACTCAATACCAACTAGGAGTCCTTTTTAGTCTTATAGTCTTACAAGTGTGTTCTTTGTGACTTGAATTATGTGATGAAATCATAAATATTGTAAAACATAATTGGATTAAGAAATTAGATTATTTCCAACCAATGACATTTGAGATCATATATTTGACCAAGAAAAGGTTTTATTTTATTCCATATTTCATTAGGAGTTCCTAATTTTTTTATAAGGAAAAGAATACCATTAGACAAAACTAGACATAGGAAGCCAGAGGTTAATCATTTTTGTTGAGCCACTTGATTTTATCTACCTCTCCCTTAGATTCATTTTTGTCCCTTGAGTTATTTTGTACAACTCCTTAGGTCATAGTAATATAGTGATCTTTGTTTTTCAAGTAAATTAGTTATAGGTTTTAAAGATAGGACAATTTGTAGATCCACAGTGCTAAGATGAGAGGATGATGCATAAGGAAAAACATAACAAAAATCCCCCCTCATTATTAGATGACAAGAGAACCACCTAAAGAAGTAGAAGATACCACTATATACTTAGTGTGTTTTTACAAGGCATGTTTAAGTTTCATGGGATATTAAAATCACTAAAAAGGAGTGCAGTATTAAAATTATTTTCCTAGTATAAAATCCAAACAAATAACTTGTGATCCATTATGTATCACATGAAAAAAATAATTTTTTGAAAAATGACACTAAAAAATGAGTTTGTATGTAAAACTTATGGACTTATGATATTCCAAAAACTAGGATCATACAAAAAAGTTCTTGAGAAATTATATATTTAAAAAAATAGGGGAATTTATTATAGACGGGAGATTACCAATGCATAGTCAACAAAATAAAATATCTAAGATCTTAAAATTTGACCCCAATGGGATAACGAACAAGTAGATTATGACCACCTTAAGTTGGTCTTATATAAGAATTCATTTTGAGGGGTGGGTTTTTCTCACAAAGGGAATTGTCGTGCTAACTATGCAAGCATGGGTGATGTTAATATGACATGGTAGCCCACTATAGTTAGCTTGCATGACATGGATGACACATGGAAAAAGGTTTGTACAACCCATGTGGATGCTAAGGTCTTTGTCCATAAAGGTAAATGGGTCAAATTAATGCCACATGGCACTATGTCATTTGGTGGTGCATATAGTACTACATTGAATTGTAATTCTCTATCTGTAAGTGTTGACTAATGACATTGAAGTCAAAAGTATAATGGAAAGTAGATATTATTAGTGATGATAGGGTTAATGCAGTATGTCATGGTGGTTGACAATAAGGGATGGAACTATTGGGTAGGAGTGGTGGCTTGGTGGCGACTATTGGTGGAATGGTGAAGTAGTGATAGCCCTACCAAAATATTTTTTTTCTCAAAATGTTAATAGAATAAAAAAATGATTTTAGACCCTATGATTAATTACTCCAATTTTGATAGTTTGATAGTGAATAAGTGTTGGGCCTTTTGTACACAAGATAAGCTCTATTTTGTGCCAAAATACTTTAAACTAGCTATTGCACTTTAGGTGTGCAATTGGGTACGCCGAATAATTGGTTGAAAATGATAACAATTGACATATTAAGAAGAGGAAAGATTGAAATAATTTTGATGCAAACAATTGTTTACCTTATTTGATTTTGTGTAGATGTATTGGTTGGAATAGAACAATTTGTATGTAACTTATTAAAACAAGACATTTTTAAAATGAAATGGAAATAGTATAGGAAAATAAATGAGCTTAAAATAATGTGAGATAAAAATGTAGATTTAGGATTTATATACAATATTGAAAATGAAGTGATTTTTATTTAATGTTTAATTTGCATTACATGAATCTATGCAATTGAATATAATAGTATTACCATAGTGCAACATGGTGATATTGAACTCCAATTTAACATTTGTAGTTTTAGATATAGGGAGGAATTTAGGTGGTGAAATTAGTTCTAGTGGCTAGTGATTTGAAGCTTTTTTATCCCCTAGATGTAGAGAAAATGAGTGTTTGAGATTGTTATAAGGGAAATACCTTGATGTCATTTTTCTTGAGGTCTGGCATGTCAGTTATGAAGACATAAGAGTTGGGAAACTCTTTGACATCAACGGGAGTGGAAGCCATGGATGTGTTGTCTAGAATATAACTGTGTGTTGGATTATTGAGGAGTTTCTCCATTTCGTGAGGGACTACGAGAAGCTCGTGAACACTACTCAACTGGGGCTCCATCTCTTATGACAGCTCTGCATTCCCATCTAATTTCATCATCATCTCATTCATAATTATCCAATTGTTAAATAAATTATTCACAAATTATAGAGAAAACATTAATCAATATTTTTAAGTCTCCTTGTTCGACGACTTTTATGCACGATTTTTTTTTTGCTAAATGCAAATGAATCCATCTTATCTTCGGAGTTTAAATTGATTCAAAGATTATAAAATCTAACTATGGTAGTAAAATCTAATAAAATAGAATCAAAAGATCATTTGCCTACCTAAGAGAGCAGATATTCCATATAGGTTTAATATAATTTACAACAACTAAAGTATATCAATATTGGTAGTGAAGTAAATAAGAAAGTGGCATACCTGTAGTAGGTGAAATGCACTTCAATTGTTTGAGAAGTTTGGGATTGACATTACTGTCAATCGATTCTCTTCATTTTTCCGGCGTGCAACATATGGGCTTTGTTGCATGCGTGCATAGCGTTGAAATGTGAAGGATGGGTGTATGCGAAGACTTTGTAGATCAGGTACTCGTGAAATAGCAGTGAATGTGAGGCCTTGCCGGTCAATGTTGCCAATGTCGATTGTGGCCCTTGGAAGTGTTAATCCTTGTGACTTATGAATTGTCAGTGCCCAAGCCATTTTGAGTGGAATTTGACGGCGAAGTCCACGACTGATTGGGGTTATAGGGACATTGTTTGGATTGTTATGGTCCCAAGGTGGGCCAATGTAATGTTTGAATTGAACAATGACAAACAAGGGTAGCTGAGGTGGTTTTTCACCTTTGTTGTATACAATTTCTCTAACCTGTCCAAGTGCACCATTGACAAGTCCAGTTTCGACCCAAATATTAGAACATAGCATGACCTCTTGGCCAATAGACAACAAAATATGAGCTTGAAGTTGCTCTTCATCTGGATTTGTGTATGATGACCCTCTGAGTTGCTCTGCAGTAGAAAGGGCAACAGGTGTTGCCAAAGATAATAACATACGTTTGTTGTGTAGTAACACCATTTCGTTTGTTGCAAAAAGGTGTATGGCAGACATGAAAATAGAGTTTTCCATAGCATTGAGCGATGAACTTGAGCGTGACATTAGGATTTCCCAATCTTCTTGTGTAGGCTCTGCATTCCGTAGATTTGAGAGAAGTGCATGAAAAGTAATTTGGGAAGGAGCATCACCAACTTGTCGAAAAAGCTTGGTCAAAGTTACCACTGTTGTGAAGCTGCGCCATAGTGTGCCACCATATGAAGTAGAAGCATACATGGGGATATCTTTAACTGGTGGTAGTTGTCCCAAGTCACCAAAGAGAATAATTGAGCGGCCTCCAAAGGGAAGGTGGTTGTGGGCAGGGAATGCCTGTCGTAGTCGCATGTCAATACATTCTAGCAACTTTGGGCCTACGAAGCTCATCTCATCTACTAAAATGTACCTTATAAAGTACATTTTTTCTTGGAAGGCCGCAAGTGTTTGACCTTGTAGGGGGGCCATTTCTTTTATTGGAATTCGAAGGGCAGAATGAATTGTTGATGCTTGAATGTTGAATGCAGCAACACCTGTAGGTGCAAGAAGTAGTAAAGGTGACTCGTGAATTGGAGCAGAGCTACTAAGAGCGGACCTTATCTTCTTTATGAGGTGTGATTTTCCAGTTCCTGCAGTTCCTTGAACAATGAGCTTTAATGGTGGCTGTAATGGAACAGAGGTTAGATGAGACCAAATTATATTGAATGCATTTTGTTGTTGAGTAGAGAAAGTAGTAAGGCTTTGTTCATTGTGATCACGGTGCACTTGAAAGGTTGGCCGATTGCAATCTATGAAAGTATTTGCAAGATGCATTTGTTGTTCGGTGAAGCTAGTATGTTCCCAGTCGTGGTGCATGTCAATGTCACGTCGACCAAGCATGTCCAGTGCATCAAGTTGTATAGGAAGGTTTGGGTGCAAACTTGAGAGAACTTGCCATTCTTCAGGATTGTTTCCTTGTAACACATGTTCAATGCTCGAGCTGCTGCTAGCATCTGAATCTTCTGTTGGATTTGGATTTTTGCGGTGTACGTGCCATGGCTTGTATGTCAAAGAGAACCGTTCCCATTGTGAAATAATTTGATGTTCAGAGGCGCCAAAGTCAATGTCAATGTTTCAGAATGGGTGGTATAGAATTAGTTCACTCCAACAAAATTCATGAAAGGTTTTGTCGTCTCTTGCAGGGATGCAAGTGAACCTAGGTGAGACGCGAACAATTGCTTTTTGGGGACGCTGCTTCCATTGTTCATTTTTTCGGGATGCTTTGAAGGTCCATTTTTGGGTAAGTTCAATGAGAGGCATTGCCTCTAGTTGAATGGGGCGAGCCATGTAGGTATCAATGTATGTAGGTGAAGTGGTAACTGACGCGGATGAAATTGAGACACGCTGAAATTTGTGGTGGTTAACATTTAAAGAGACAAATGTCCTACTAGATATGGAGAGGGGTAATTTGAGTAAAAGGTGGCAAGTTTCTTGGGCACTAATATCACGATCGACAAGGCTGTCGGTAAGCATTTTTCGAAAAGCTACTGAGGCAGGCATTTCTGACTCTATATTGGTTGAGATGCGTGATAATATGGTGTGATATGTTTCAGATTTTTGCTCAGCTTTTGCTGCATATTTTGCAATATATTTGAGGACAGCATCAATTGAGAGTACAGGTTGACAATCTATATTGGCCCTCCAGATAGAGAGTATAGATGGGTTGTGAAGGTTCAGGCAATCATCATTGCGAGCAGGTGTGTACTTAGGGTGGGTAGTCTCCTCATTTGAAAAACTTGACTTGTCTTGCATGGGCCATGGTGCTTTATAGCGACACACAGTGGTTGACCCTTTCTTTCTAAGGCATGTTAGCAAAGTACACTTTGTGTGTCGCTCAACTCGATTGACCAATTCACAATAGTCAATTGAAGGATCACATGACAAGATCCTTGTTGTATCCAACAAACAAGGATCATCAAGAATAGAGCGATGAAATGTTTGGTTTCTCAAATGGAGGGTACGTGGATTCCAGGCGGAGACATATTTGTCTATGTAATCAAGTGCAGTTTGTATAGATTGAAGGTTATTCCATTGTAATCTACTAATATCAGGTGCTTGTTCGAGCCATAGAAAACCATGTATGTGTGCAGATCCTCTGTGTTGCCATTCATACCTACGAAAAGATGATATTTAACAAACTAAAAAGGTAAGAGTATATTGTAAAAAAGGAAGGGATGGTTTCTTGTAAATAATCAAAGAATGATTGTATTGTGAACAATAGAAAAGAAAGCTATTACCTATACCAATATTCTGATGTGCCAAGAAGTTTTTCCAAGACCTCTTCCCGAAATGCAGTAAACCTGTGGTGCATGTATATTGCCATAAGGTGTGGATTTTGGACAATGTTTTATATTCTCCATCTAGAGGCCATAGATGGATTTGTAGGAGGCTTGGTAGGCATGATGCTATGCAAGTCCGGACATTTCGTATCTGCTGCACTAAGTGTGAAGAAGAGTGAGGGGCAACCAATCTGAATGACCATGTCAGAGAGTTCTCCTCGACGTTGGGTCCAAAATAGATGAGTTCCACGAATTGACGAACTAAATCGCATGAGCTGATCTGCAAGTTTGTCATCAGGAGTGTCCTGCAATCTTTGGCGAAGGTCAGAGACTGTCGAGGGTAGGTAACCATCAAGATTTTTGTGAACAAATACAGAGGAGGTTGCTTGGCTACGGTGTCGCATAATTATATTTAGTATGAAGTACCTGAATCGGGGGTGCTGGCCAAACCGATCATCATGGTACCTTAAAAGATGGAGAGCATATTCATGTAGTTTAATTTCTTTGATACGTTGTTGCTTGAATGTGGCTTTTCCTTTTGGAAACAAAGTGGGGAATGCCATAGCAAATAGTCCTTCTGTGGTGTACTCATTGATAGGAAATGGAGAAATGGGTGGCCATGCAATGATTGGTGTTGGTCGTCCCGCTCCTAGTTGTAACAAAGAGCGCACTTCTTCAACCTCTATACGTGCAAGCGGGAGGTTCGACACAAAGGATGTTGTTGCCAACATATGTTGGTCGGAGGGGTCATATTCTGTGTCGCTTGTTTCCTCGATGCTTGTATTTGTGGTGGTGGGATTCAAAGATGTAGCATAAATAAGGTTTGAGATGTCAGTAGAAGACTCTGGCAAAGTGGATAGTGCAAGCTCATCTATTTGGACATCCTTGTAGTATGGGTCATTGGAAATCTTATATTTAAGTGCCTCGTGGACACGTCCTCTACTAACATGGAAGCTATATTGTTGTTGGCCGATTTGTTCCCTGTTAACTATTAGTATATCAAGATCAGTAATATGCCTGGGCAAGTAGGATGCAATTGCAGATATATCTTGAGGAAAACAGATAGTGTGGCCACTATATTTTAGTTGCCCACCCCTTGCATAGGTAACTTGAAGTATTGGGCTAACCCTTGCTATTAACATCTCCTCAACTTGGGATAGAACTTTTAAGCATATAGGTTGCTCACCAGGGTCCATGTTGTTCCAATTTGAGAAGCGATGGTCTTTCTTTTCAGATGAGCATCTATAACAAGTATTCAAATCATTTGACAGTCTAGTTTTGATTCCTGGATATCTCTCCATGCAAATCATACAAGTTGACATTCTTGATAGGCTATCTAACTTTGAGCGGAAGTTTTTTCTAGCAGAGAAAAACTCCTGTGTAAAAAGTGGTGAAGGTTGCAATTCGATATTTGGGGCGGGTTGAACTATGTATTGCGAGTGAGGTGAAATTCCTTGTAGGTGGGACAAGTTAATTGGATGAGAGATTGTAGATGTGGAGGCCGCACCATGAAGAGACACACGGCATCCCCATTCAAGTAAATGCTTCACACCTGGCATCCCCATTCGATTTAATGTTTGTATAGCATAAAACTACGCATTTTCTAGAAGTGAGAATTAATTACGTAAAAAGATCTTCCTCAGATTGTCCTCCATGACAGCGCTGCCATCTGAGAAATGGATAATAAGTGCATTTAAGTCATATGGGGTATAAGATATTTTTACTCCCATTTTCACAGCGAACTTGTAGAAGTAGTTGAATGGGATATTTTACCTCATTAATGCATAATAACTGTTGCAAACATTTCACCGCCTCCTGTTTTCTATATATAGATTTCTAATTGTAAGATTAGAAATTTCGCCAGTCTACTACATCTAGAAGGTTGCAGTGAGTTTCCTGAAAAGGAGGATTGCAGAAGAACACAGTGGAAATAATACGACAGTGAAGAGAAAAACAGGTATTTTACTTTCTATGCTCAATCTACTTTGAATACTTTGCATAGTTTTTTTTACCGTTACCTTGCAAGCTATTCTAAAATTCAGCCACCTGCCTGTCCTAAATTGTTGCTCCTTTTTTGGCCTAACGAGCTCTCTTTATTTCTGTTTTTTCTCTACCTAAACAAATTAGCTCACAGTCTTGGCTCAACCCACAGAGCCCCTTTCCATTTTAACTCCATTTTGTAAATCTGTGTTTTTGTCACAATTTGAACTGTAGAATTCTTAGTTAGTTACCTAATTAAACAAAGATTAAAGGAGAGGACAGCCACTTAATCACCTGAACATTTAATAGGCAGTTATACCACTAGTCATTGGCCTGATGACTATCCATATTTTCCTTTCCTCGACATGTTGACATAATCCTACGTTTCAGTTTGGAGAATCGCCTGCCCTTTACACTCTCCTTGAATATGCCTCTGGAGCTCCACTTTGGTTTTCCTACAAATATCTGCAACGCTATACAAATAATTTGATAGACAAAGTAGGTACGGGTGGGTTTGGGACAGTTTTTACCGGTGAATTGCCAAACAAGGTCATGTTTGCATTCATGCAACTGGAAGCAATTGAGCAAGCGGAGAAGCAATTTCACATGGAGGTATAAGCAACTATCAACAACACCCAAAAAACACTATATTGGGACTCCCGGTTTAACATAAACTTTGGAAATGCAAAGGACATTACTCCCAATTTTGATAGTTTGACAGTGAATAAATTTTGGGCCTTTTGTACAGAAGACAAGCTCTATTTTGTGCCAAAATACTTTAAAAATATGCTACTTGCATGATCCAATTGCAAAGTTGGAAAGAAATTGAGATTATTTAGCCTCCAAGTGTCAAATCAAGACAAAATAAAAGGATACCATATATTTCTTAAGCCTTCCATACACAATAGAGTAGTAAAAAATACTCACATTCATTAAAAAATAGCTCCATCTAAAATCTTTGTTATGCCCAATGTTCTCAAAGCACTAAAATTTGGACTGACCATGAGACATCATGGCTATAATACCATGTTAGATTTTGTGATGAAAAAATTAATCAAAGCCCTAATGTCTATGATTAGCCACAAAATCATAAATAAGAATAGCATTATTCTTTATTGATTAATTGAGCACGAATGAGCAAAAATACAATGAGTAGTGTACAAAAATATATAGGTCTCTTGGCTTAGTGAGTTAGAATGATACATGTCAAAGAGGTCATTATTTAAATTTGAAATAGGAGAGTCAACTCATTCAAGTGAGATAGAGGTGGCACCTATCTTCCATCAAACAAAAATTTATAAGAAATTTATGACACTTGATTACCTTAAATCAAGGGTTAATTAGCTACTTAGGTGAAGGAAATTAAATATCCTATTATCCTAAGTAAACATAATAAATATGTGTAATGTTAATCTTAAGATATAGTACTATCCTAGGCAAAGTATAATATTACAAGTAACAAACTGTGAAAGAAACTAAACCTTTTTTCCATATACTTGTGATTGTTTGTTGTACATTACTTGATCATGCAACTTCTTAGAATATTTAACATCAATGAAGTTACAAATATGGATAAGTTTTATGAATACAATCACTTGTTCCTTTTGAATACATCTACATACCTATTGGTTTCTTAGAAACAAAAAAATTAGAACATTTTCTTGACACATGGGTAGGGTTTTCTCTTCTTTCTTATCTTATTCTTCAATGTATCGTAAAAAAAATCTTTTTTTTTCATGCTTCTAAATTATGCTCCCTTTTGTCCAAGAAAACTTGTTCTATTTCTTATAAAGATAAAGTTTACT
Organism: Sequoia sempervirens; assembly: GCA_007258455.2. Lineage (NCBI taxonomy): Eukaryota > Viridiplantae > Streptophyta > Pinopsida > Cupressales > Cupressaceae > Sequoia > Sequoia sempervirens. The sequence goes on from VDFB02339258.1 coordinate 154,244, forward strand.
ATCGTAAAAGGATTTTGTACTAAATCCATATTTCATCCTCTTCAAGGATAATTAAGTGAAATATTCAATTAAAATATAAGTACTCCTTTTACTATAAATTAAAATATCAAAAATCAACATTATCATCTTCTTTGAAAAACTTGGGTATATTATTGATTCCGAATTCATATAGAAATTGGGATTTTTTAATGCACCTTCAATAAAGTTTCTCTCCCACTAAAGTTCAAATAGAACAATCATTCATACTAATAAATATAAAAAATTTCTTAACAATGAGAAATAGGTCACTTGCTTTACTTACCTAAATTGCAAGATATGAATATTTTTTTTTGTTATCTAGGTTTCAACCACTAGGACTAATTTGTGAGGTCAAATTCATGTCTACTAGGTCAAACTAATGAGGTCACTATTAACTCAATACAACTCAAAATATTGATTCTAACTAATTTTCAAAAAGATCTTGAATTTTTTTAAGGACATAAAAATTGTTTCAATACAATATATGATAAGAGAATAATCTTATCCAAATTTGAGTTATTTTATGAAAATTTAATCAAAATAATTGTCTTCAAAAAATCTTTTTATTTTTCAAAAATTCAATTGTCACAACATATAAAGATCTAGACATATCATATAGAAAATATGTAATAATATAGCCAAATAGAATATGGTTACAAAACACAACATATATAAGGTGGGTTCCAATTTATTGAGTAATTCCCAATATGCATCTATATGGATGGATACCCTTGAATTAGGGTAATAGTAAACAATAGATCTAAAGTAATCACTTCAAATATCTTGAATATAATTCCCTATAATAAAATATAATATTATTTCCAAGATAATTTTTAATGATAAATGAAGGGCACACAATCTACTAGAGAGGGTGAATCAATATGTCAAATTTATTTAAAAATTTTTAGCTCCACAAATATATTTGAATACGAAACTTGAATCAAAACAACAATTGATAATCAAGAAAAAACATAAGCACACATTCACACAAGAGCACCAAATATACATGGAAACCCAAGATGAGAAAAACCATAGTGAGAATAGTTGCTTGGAGCTACTGCTGAAATCCAACCTCAAAAAGAAAAAATAAAATAAGAAAAAATTACAATATGAAGTAGGCACGAACCTATCAAAGACACCAATCCCTAATTGTATCTATAGGCACAAACCTACTGGAGACACCAATCCCCAATACAACTATCAAATCAACAAGTAGAACACTAGCTCTACCAGACTACAGAGATAATTCTTGTAGACCTTCAATGCTAAATAATCAACTTACATAAGATTTGAAATTTCTTCAAACACTCTTCTACACTCCTTATGATCTTATAATGATGGGACAAAATGATTGAGATGCAACTCACATTGAATAACAATAGATCACACAGATGCTCTCACAGTCACATCCTTGTATATTCAATTGCCACCTTCTCTTCACTTGTTCTTTGCACATTGCTACAATTATCATGTGAAATGATGATGATTATATACAACACTCTACATACAACATCACACTATGTTGGCTATGGATACACAATTAACTAGGATGACATAAGGTGGAACAAAATTCAAATTACATGAAATTTGTAACTGGTTGATCCTAAATCAAATTTGTTTTTTCCAAAAGAACATGATGTCATGTGGTTCCACAAACACCTTAACTTGGACCTATTTTAATATCCCATGCTACCTCTAGATTTCACACACTACTAGCCATTGTTGTATATTTATGAAGCACTAACTAATTGATAGACAATCATAGTGGTGGCACCTTCAGATTTTGCCTTTGCACACTTAGAAGTGCACCTGAAAATTTTGTCCAAGTGACCTACTTTGGAGGGTCATAATTCAAAGCCAGTTGATTTTCATGCCAAACCCCTTGGTGGACATATTCATTTGACATATGTGAACATGCATGTCAATCTTCAGCTTCCCATGATGAGTTTTGACAGGGTTTTGAAAAGAAAAGTTGGAGGGTTCTGGGACTGTTTTGTTGTTTGCAAACTTTTTATCTTGCGAAGTGGCCTCTTGTTCAACCTAATATTTCATAGTTGGATGATCATCATGACAAAATGATTGGTTTCTTTCATTCCCCCCACATTCATATGCTCCTTGGTTCGGTTTCAGAGCCTCATGATCAAATTTGATATTTTTTCGAGATCAAAAGCAAATGCAGTTTGTTCTAATTTTGCATCTACATTTTCTGAAATATTTCAAGGTGGTCAACTTTGACCCCTAATATCTTGTGCATAATTATTATTGAAGAGAATCCCTCTTGTACACGTTCTAAATGGACCTAAATGAGCTTGTGTTTCCATTGGAAGCTTCCTAGGAGATGGTTTGATATTTTTTCGAAGTGGTGACTTGGTGAGCCATAATTGGTTCTGAACAGGTGCAGTTGCAGAAATTTCTAATTGAGCTACTTTGTAGATTAATATCTTGCACCTCGTGAGCTCTTTTGTTGAACTGTTTGTTGCAATGAATTCTTGGGTCAAATTTCTACATGCTTGCGCATTTTCATGGTTCCATGAGGTTGTTTGATTATTTTTCCAAGGTGATTCCAAAGCCCACCTTGCTAGTTTTGATCACTATGCAAATATGCCAAAAAGAAAATTTTAATGACAACCCACTTCAATTTTTCATGCCAAAAGCATTCACAGGTAGCCTCAAGTCAATTCAAGTTAAAACTTGTTTGAAAATTATTATTTTTTAGCCGGTCCCACATGGGGACCCATCATCCTTTACACAATTATGAGGTTGTAAGTGTTACATTGCAACCTATTGGAGGATAATTTGGTTATGAAAGGCATGAATTTCAAAGCCCTACTCCATTAGTATATTTTCATTTGTCATTATCACAAGCTTCTTCCATCGACTTAGATGAAGGCTAATGTTGTTCAAAGTTTTTGTCTGAAAGGATGCATATATATTTGTAGCCATGGCTCAAAGTCAAAGGGATCCAATTAAGTATAGATTTGATTAAGAATGCATTCAATATGGACATGAACTTATCAAATTCTCTATTATGCTTGGAAACATAAGGAAAAATAAATAATTAAAACTCCACAAAGTAAATCAGAAGCAAGGGATTTGATAGGTGATGACTAGGTACAAAGACACTGCCAAATGGTACAATAGCATGCTAACCGATATAGAAAAAAATATTGAGGAAGATAGCAGTGTCCTAGTTGAGATTGCTACAATAAATGTTGTCATGAAATTATTTTTTAGTTGATGGTGCTTGAACTACATGATATTTAAATAGCAAATCATTTATACAGGCCTATCTATATCTTGCCACCATGGAGTAGCTGGAATAGGTAATGAGGATTTGGACCACCTTTGTAGAACCTATGTTTGGTGTTCCTCCACAACCTCATGGGGCAGAGGAAACAAAGGAAGCAGTCAAAGTAATTTTTTTTTGTTGCAATGGATAGCCATCAAAGCATAGAGGATGCAGGAATTCTGTTAAGAATTCTTTGTGCATGGGACTGATGAAGGGTGAATTTAGGTTTTCTCCATAAGAGGGATGTTTCAAAGAATGTGGCTACACATTTTAAAGGAAGAGAACAATGTTTCTTATAACATGCCATTTAGCTTCAAGCATGACACCATTGTAGAAGGTGAGAACGATCCAAAGGAGTCTTCATCAAAGTCATTGGACAAAATAGGAGTTGTGAAACAATTGAAGGGGAGCACTGTTTGGAATGTTAAGGTTTCTCCAAAGAGTGAAACTGAATGGGAATTCACTAAGGAGGGATCCAAGAATGATTCAACATTTTAAAGAGCTCGAACTGTATTGTATAGTGTTGGCTGGAAGGGTTTCAATGAACGTGGCATCTGTCTTGAGTGAACACATAATGAAGTAGCTCGATGGTTGCATTATGAACGGTTTGTGTAGAAACCAGGAAAATTTTTGTTGATGATAAGGAGAGCCATTGTAATAGGCTAAAAGAGATAGAGTTTCAGGGTGTCTACTATGACATCTACTTGAGCTGCCATCAACCATGAACAACCGACAAGGAGGAGTTAGGGTAGAGGCCTGAGATGGACAACCAAGAAAGAATGAGAAATGTGGCTAAATCATATCCCCACCCCACTAACCCCGCTCAAAGGAGGGTGACACCCTCAGGCGATGCGTGGGGTGCACGGGCTCTTGCCGTGTGGCAAGTGGGGCCCATGGGAATTTTTCTGGGGCTATGTCTAAAATTTTATTTTGAAGCCCGGTGGAACATTTATTGAAAATCCTTGCCAACAAGTACAAAAAATAAAAAACCTTTTGGCTGAGCGTGAATATAAAGGGTGGGAGTAAATACTTATTATAATGCCCGATATCAAATCTTTTAAAATATTCACCGTAAGATTTTAAATATAAGGTGAAAATAAAATGTGACGTGCAAGGTAAAAGCACGAGTAATATTTTGTTGGCCGATGAAATTTTTAAAAGCCTTCACCATATTTCAATATAAAGGGTAGCAGGGGTAAATTTTTTTAATTTTGTATAAAGGAGTGAATTAAATATTCACTGTGGGTAAAGTGAATTCATTATTTACTTTATAAGCAAGGACTATGTGTTGGGCACATAAATGAAAAATGCAATTGTAATGTGCAACAAGATAAAGAGGAATTATAAAAGGACTTTCACAAGTAGATATTTTTCAATTGTAGGGGTAAAAATGGAAAATGGAGGTGCAAATTTTCACGATCAAGGTGATTTTTTTGTTGCAGAGCAAAATGAGAAGGAAAGCAAAACACATAGGCATAGTTTGTTATTGCAAAGGAACAGAGAAGAGAGAGGCTTTTCCCAGCTTCTTCTTGTTGATTAACGGAGGATGAAGCTTCTAGGTGTCTTCAAAAAATTAATTTTGGCGCTCTTCTTCCTTCTATATCTTCTCATTCCTTCTCATTTGTAAAGGGTTCTGAATTTTTGTATGGGTTGGGTAGACAGAGAAATGCTGAGTCTGAGCCACTAATTGAGTATGTGATTGTAATGTTTCCATTTCATGAGTAAATATCAGTCAGTTTGTGCAAGAAAAGCATGAATGCCGTGAAATTGTCTCTAGATTTGTACACATTTAATCATATGAATTTAATATACAAAGTATGTTTGAATTTTTCATCTCAATTTCCTTGAGATTGTGTTATTTGTTCATGGTTCTATTTCAAAGAAATAGCTAGATTACTTTGAACAAATAATTGTGATTTTAAGTGTGCAAGATGGATCTGTAAGAATAATTTGGATGACAAAAAGAGTGGATCTATTGGTGCAAGGAATTAACAGTTTTGAATCCACTGGTTGAAGTCTATTTGTTGATGAAGTTCTCTTTATGATTATATATTTGATTACATGGCCCAAAATTAGGCACTGATTTTTCATTCAGCTTAATTCACTTTCAAAAACAAATTATCAATTCAAAATCATTTTAATTTTTGTTGATAGGTTTAGGTTTGGTGTTGAATTCTACTTCCCAATTGCTGAGTGAGTGTTGAAATACCAAAAAAATAACTAGATTTGAAGTTGTCAAGACTTTCCTTGGTATAATTTAATTGGGAATTATCTACTATAAAATGCAATGTCTTTGCATAATTGAAGTAAGTCTTTAGGCATTGTGAAGGGAGACCCCCTTTGGTCTTGTAGAGCCAAAAGTTTAGGAGATTTTAGTCTTTGAATGAATCTTGTCAGTTGGCCAAATCCATCTTTGAGTCTGAGTATAAGAAATTGGATATTCTTTAGGACTCATTAAATCTGTTGATTTGGAAACACCAACACATAGAGAATATTTTGTCACTTCAAACTTCTTGCATGTTGAACATAACTTTCAAAAACTATGGAAAATGATAGAACATGTGTAGACATAATCCTCATCCAAACCTTAGAGAAAAACATGCATCTAGATGGAAATGAAAAACATGAATGTGTTTCCAGAACAATCTCTCTGTCCTGAATAAAAAGCCTCCAACATTCTAGAATAAACTTCCAGATAACTTCTATCATCATGAATGGATGTAGGTATGATATGTCACACATACTATAAGTAGTAAGCAATTAGATTCATTATTCTCAAACTATAATAATAATTATAATTCAAGTAACATTGCATTCATTGTTCACCATTCCTTTGACATCAATGACAACTTTTTTTCAACAATCTCCCTCTTTGTCATTAATGGAAAATAGAAAAATGTTGGCCACACACAAAGAAAAAGAAAAATATAACATAGTCCAGAATAGGAAACCACCTCACATTGATTTACACTTTCTTCCCTTCAAAGGATTTAGCATTTTGAGACATATTTCTCTCGCTTTGACATCAATGGAAAAGGTCAACACTCCCCCCTGTATTTTCGACATTGCGCAATCCAAAAACCTTTTTCTCAGATAGAATCCCCCTTAGTCCATACTAAACTATTGCTAAAAATACTCTGCAAGACCACCAAGACCTCTACTTCCTATTGATTCAAGAGGACAGAGCAACAACTCCCAGCTTCTTCCGGAGAAACTCAAAATTTTCCTAAGGAAGTGGTTTTGTGAAAATGTATGCTACTTTCTCCTTGGTTTCAACATATTCCAATTCTTCACTTCTTTTTCTACAACCTTCTCTCTTAGAAAATGATACTTGATTGAAATATGCTTTGTCCTTGAGTGCATTACTAGGTTCTTTGAGATATTTATAGAATGGGTGTTATTACAAAGAATAGAAATGGGTTCATCAAAATCATTCTTCATCTCCTTCAGGTTCTGCTTCATCCATAGTATTTGAGTGCAACATGAAACTTCGCTTCTATTGTAGATAAGAAAACTAAGTCACAATGTGCTTCACTTCTATTGTAGATAAGGAAACTAAGTCTTGTTTCTTGCTTAACTAGGATACTAGATTTTCACTAAGAAAGAAAGCTCCACCAATTGTACTCTTCTAGTCATCTATGCTCCATTCCCAATTTGCATCTGTGTATGTAGTCAGAGTGAAATTTTCATTCTTAGGATACCACAAACCAAAATCCATTGTAGCTTTCAGATATCTGAATATTCTCTTTACTACTTTGACATGAGTTTCCTTAGGCATTTCCTCAAATCTAGCCACCATTCCAACAACTTCCATTATATATGATCTAGTTGTAGTCACATACAAAAAACTTGCAATCATAGATCTATACAAGGTCTGATTTGTCGAAGCATATTCATCATCTTTACTCAACTTACATCTAATAACCATAGGTGTACATATCGATTTGCATTCTTCCATCTTGAACTTAAAATTTCCTTTATATACTTGTTCTAAGAAATAAATATGCCTTTGTCTGATTGAGCAATATGTAAACAAAGAAAGAAAGATAGTTCACTAAGCATTGACATTTCAAATTCACTCTGTATTACATTTTGAAACTCCCTGCACATGTCATCACTTCTTCCGCTAAAGATAATATCATCAACATAGACATCAACAATCAACAATTGATCACCTTATGTTTTTATGTATAGATTACTATATGCACCATCTCTTTGAAACCCCTGCTATTGCAAATACCTATCCAACCTGGAATTCCATGCTCTAGGATCTTGTTTGAGTATATAAAAAGCCTTCTTTAGTTTGCACACAAAATACAAATTATCTGAACAATGAAACCCTTTTGGTTGCTCAATGTAGACTTCTTCTAGCTGTCTATTCAGAAATGTTGAATTCACATCCATCTGATATACCTTGAAATTTTTAAATGCTAAAAGAGCTAAAAACATTATGATTGCTTCTAGTCTTGCTACCAGTGAAAATGTCTCTTCAAATTCAATTCCTTCAACCTAATAAATTACTTCTCCATCCTCATTCAACTTGTTTCTTAAGAGACTGTTCAAGTGTATAGATCTATGATTGTAAGTTTTCTCAAGAGACTATATTGTTGATGAAGAGACTGTTCAAGTGCATAGATCTATGATTGCAAGTTTTCTCAAGTTCCTATACTAGATTTTCTCAAGAGACTGTATTGTTTCATCAACTCTTACACTTGAACTTTCAACAATCCTCCTCAACATTTTGTTGTAACATCTATATGCTTTGACTTTCATAGAGTAACCAAGAAAAATACCTTCATTAGTTCTAGGATCAAACTTATTTAATGTTCTTTATCCCTTTTGATACAGTATTTGCTTCCAAATATCCTAAGATTCCTTATTGAAGCTGGTCTTCCTCTCCATATATCTTATGGTTTTTTGTCAATCCTTGGCCTAATTTGTGTTATGTTAATGTACAAATTCTCTCCAATACATATCCAGTAATCTTGATTGACTTAACATTGTTTTGGCCATCTCTTGCGTAACCCGATTCTTCCTTTCTGTAGCTCCATTTTGTTGAGGGGAAAAAAAATTCCTCTGGATCCCATGTTCCTCACATAATTCACCATACTAGTCGAAAGTGAACTCTCCACCTCTATTTGATCTCAAAACCTTAATTGTTTTTCTGGTTTCATTCTCAACCAATTCCTTGAATGCTTTAAACTTGTCAAATGCTTCTAATTTTTCTTTTAGAAAAGTAACCCAAGTCATTCTAGTGTAGTCATCAATAAGAATCATAAAATAGATGCCACCTTGGAGACTCTTTTTCCTCATTGGTCCACATAGATCTATATGGATCAAATCCAATGGCTTTGTTGTAGAGTATTCCTTAGCAGGAAATTTTGTCTTTTTTTGTTTTCCCTCATGACATGGTTTGTAGCTGGTAGACCAAGGTTTCTTGATCCTTGGCATGTCTTTGCCCATTCCCTTTGGGTTGATCTTCACAATATCATCAAAATTGATACATACCAATCTTTTGTACCAGAGTCAACCCTCTTCTCTTTGTATGGCAAATTAATTTTGTCCATTCAACTCACTAAGATGATATATATCATTGTCAATCCTACTTCTTCCACAATCAACTCTCCAGTACTAGATTTATTGATTTCACAACCTTTAGCATGGAAAGAAAGCTTGCAACCTTTATCACACATTTGGCTTACAGTAAAAAGGTTATGATTTAGTCCTTCAACATACATAACATCATGAGTTTTTGTCCTACCACCATCAAGACTCAAAGTACCTTTATCGATAATATTGGAAATAGAATTGTTTCCAAGAGTTACAGATGCTCCATCAAATTTCTTGAAATTCATGAACTTACTTTTTGTTAGGAAATATTGCATTTAACCCACAATCATTTTATCAATTTCCTACATAAACCATGATAAATAAACATGAATACAAGTAACCACAATGCATAGATCAAATAGACAAGCCACAAGATAACACAAGATATGCCCTGGGAAAACCCTCAAGAGGGAAAAATCCAGCCTCCAAAAGCATCCATACTCCATCATATAATTCAACAATAAAGTAATACAAGAGTTACAATGAATACCTTTGAAGCATCAAGCCATTCAATGCATTCTCATGTGTCCATGCATGAATCCACACATCCCATACCATGCTTCACAAATGCACTCCTCATAAAGACTCAATAATGATAGCCAACCCACTCATCCAACTTAAACCACTACACATGTGTGCTTTTATAGACACAAGCTCACACAAAATACAACTAGTGGTAAGGTAAAACCATGTACCAAAAAATCATGTGAATACAAAACCACTAACCCCTTATTTAATATTGGGTACTAAGGCATCAATTTATTTAATATTTCCCCAATATTAAATTATTATCATAGGTCTCCCACACATTAAATAATAATAAAATGTTACAATACAAAATAAGTAGTCCCCTAAATAATTACCTAGTGTGATTAACCATACCACCAAGGTGCATCACAACTAAATAATTATTTAATTACAACATTATAGTAAATCATTTTATGCAATGGTGTAGAACACCGTATCTCAACATTCTCCCACATGTTGTATACATTACATAAGGGATCAATACATGAAATACATCATCATAGCCATGCATGAAATCACATGAATCTCCAACATGCTCTCGTGCTCCATCAAGATACCTACAATAAGAAAAAAGTGACCACCATCTCAAGAAAGAACTCCTCTCATCCGCCAATGTGCCACCTATGGAAGAAAATGAATATGCCAAGGTCAAGATGCAACAATCCACAAGCACATGCATCAAATCTAAGTGATAAAAAAGGCTCTAATCAAGCTGTTGTCAATTGTAAAAAAACCACATGATCAAAAATAACATCCACAACACATGCTAATACATACAACCATCCATACCTCCAAGGTATCAATACATCAGTAAATGCATGCCAAGAACATATGCAACTCATAAACTACAATCAAGTTCCTTGTATCAAACCTGTCAATGAAGAACATACATATCCAAGAACTCCCACTGCATAGGTAATGTCAAAGCATATCAAGTCTACCAATAAACACTATATCAAGGTGTGATAAGTAAATAAAATCATGAAGTACCAAGAACTATAACAATGATCCACACATACAACCAAAAGAGCTGCATAGTCTCTCACAACATGTATCCACCATGACTCCCAAAACATGAACATCTAGGAAGGAACCATGAAGAGAGAAACCTATAAACCATAATGTCCTCCTACCAAAACCTCAAAAGTGCAATGTTGTGCCAAGTATGATATCTTAATAACCCCAAACGAAAAGCTTCAACAACATCCATAACATTTAATCACATAGATCAAGTAAAACATATGAATCAATGCAACAATGCCAACCATGGATGTAGTCTTCTCTAATCAAGAAGATCAAACTCAAGGTAACCATGCCTAATACTGGAAATCATCCCATAAACCATCTCCTAATGATACTTATCAAATAATAATATCATAAACTCAAATGCACAAGAAGATAATCATGCCATAACATCCCTCAAAATGAATCCTCCAAAACTAACTATCCATAGTTCAAGATCCATATCTATGAAATATAAAGCATATAAACTCATTCTAAACCAATCCTCAAATGAGTATCCAAATCAATTAACATAAATCAAATCAATCCCATGAGAATCAAAGAATGAAACATAACACATTTGAAAGATATAATGGGAAAATACCTCTCAAATAATAAAATGTAGAGTATACCAAGAGTGGGGAATGAGAATGCTCCTCTAGGATAACCAAGTCATCATGACTCACTCCAAGAAAAATTGCCTCTATTGGTCCATCATGAACTCATGTCCATATCTAGGTGAAATCTCCTCGGTCTTCCTACTTAAACCTCAAAAGAGTAACCATCTCAAGAAGATGTCTCTAATCACAAGAGAATTCCAACCATCACCTACATCTCATATCCACAAGCACTTGTAACTAATCAATCCATTCCAAAATCTAAATTCAACATAGCACCATCATGAAGTAATCAAGCAAATGATCAATATACTCAATACAAAGAGAACTACCATGATAAATTTCAAAGCTCCAACCACAGAATTAGGAACCTATCATGAGAACATGATCTAACAATCTCCTCCTAGGAGATCACATGCACCATAACATATATCATGGTCTCAAGAGAACACATATACCATACCAAAACTCTAAACTAGTATCAAGAGTAAACCATGATATAATATCAAACATGCTCTAAACCAAGAAACCATATCTCCAATCAGATGAAGATAACCATAACCAATGTTGCATCCATGTCACTACCAACAACTCCCACTGAACCATGATATGAGCTACACATGGAATCATGACTACCATCCTCTCCATGAAGATCATCCAGGTCTACACACACTCAACTACAATATCAGTAACATACAATTAAAAACAAGATCTTCAAGCCAAGAAGATACATACAACCACCAACAAACCATCACAAACCAATCCAACACCACCAAGTCATCACTATCAAAATCTCCCACTGAAAGTGTATAACCAATGAATGTACTAAGCTATCATGACATTGTGATCAAACCACATGCTACAAGTCCCATCACCTAACTAATCAAATACTCTAATCATCCATCCTCTTAATTCCAAAACAACATACCAGTGTACAAATGACCACAGACAAGGCCCACTAATGAAATCTACAACAAAAATGAATCAAACTTGGTGGATATAGACAGTCCACATCTGAGTCATCTCACTGCAACTGAATGTGTGATCAATCCATACAACTGCATAACTCGTAGATCCAACCACTAAAACATGCAAACTCATCATCACATTAGTAACTTGCAAACTGAGACATGAAAGAATATAATCATGTAGACATCAAGACTCATACAAAAAATTAACCACATATCTGATTTTCCAACATGTCCACAAATGAGTAATCATAGTCAAGGATCCAAATAAGCATCAAGAAGATAAGAATAATATCCTAACATTAAATCATATCACCGCCAAACACCACATACATGATCATGTCATGACAATGCATCAAATATACCTGCATACCCATGACACCATAATCATATCCAACGATGTGCCTGCACTCAACTATCACCCATACAAAACTCCAAATCTCAAACCATGTCCAACCATGTCCTCAAAATCGAAGAAAACCTATGTACTTGTCACCATCAAAGTCCAAATTTGAAAAACACCTATAAACCTATACCAAGAAGCACCAATCTGATAATCAGTTGTACAATCATAAATATCATATAAAAAAATGTAATCCCTCAAGGTTTTGCCTCTTGACTCGTTCGGATGCTCACACAATCACACCCTGAATCTCAGGCTCCTACAAGTGATCAAACAAGTACCAAAATCATCCTTCTTTTCAAACTAATAGACAATCTAAACCACTATGTAGTACACTTGAAATTATCTCAAATGCCTCTTTGAAATCAAAAATCCAATTTCGTATGCAAAAGTTATGCTCAAAATAGTGAAAATGAGAACATTTGACTTCTAGACTCCAAAAACATGTCAAAATGGAAAAATTAGGGAACCAAACCAACTCCACAATGAAGAGCATGAAAAGAGCTTTCTGATGACTACATGAAGTTGAAAAATGGGCATCATGGGCAAAAGCTATGCAAGTTTGAAAAAACATTTGATTTTCTTATATATCCAACTCCATGCGAGTCCCACTCCAAAATAAAAGGAAAATATTTTTTTCTTTCAAAGGTGGCGGTTTTCTATTTCTTCCATTTAGTATTTTTTTTAAAATAAGACTTTATGGAAGGGGGTGGTTAAGTCTTTAAGTATATATATATATATTGATTTTTCAAATCAACTTTTTTAACCCCATTTTTTTTTATTTTGTAGGTATTTAATTTTTCAGAAAAATCCCAACCCAACAATATTACAAATTTTATAAAGATGGGATTTTGATTTTTTTAATAATATTTTCTGCACATGGCGAAATTGTGCTGTGACTAAAAAAGTTTTGCATTTTTTTCAGCTTTTCCAAAATAGGTCAAATTTTATATCAATCTTTGTCTCTTGACCAACCTAAATCCAACCATGAGGTCCATTTTGTCTTAAGAGGTCATCTATGAAATTTCCCCTACAAAAACCTCATATGTAAACTCAAACCAAGAAACCCTCTTTCACCCATATTTGGAAAACTTTAGATTTGCAATAAACCCAACAAATCTTGACAACTCAAAAGCCCAAATCTGCATAAAAACACCTAAACACATGTGTTCCGTATCTTGTAATGCCCCAAACCCTACATGCATGTCCATGGCTTCAACTTTGAAAAATCTCTCAAACTATGGTTATAACAAAAATTCAACCATGTAGGCTCTGATACCAAGTTTATTAGGAAATATTGCATTTAACCCACAATCATTTTATCCATTTCCTACATAACCCATGATAGATAAACATGCATACAAGTAACCACAATGCATATATCAAATATACAAGCCACAAGATAACACAAGATATACCCTAGGAAAACCCTCAAGAGGAGAAAACCCAGCCTCCAAAAGCATCCATACTCCATCATATTATTCATCAATAAAGCAATACAAGAGTTACAATGGATACCTCTAAAGAATCAAGCTCTCCAATGCATTCCCATGTGTCCAAGCATGAATCTAGACACCCCATGCCATGCTTCACAAATGCATGCCTCAGAAAGACTCAATAATGACAACCCACTCAACCAACTTAAACCACTACACATATGCTTGCTTTTATAAACACAATCTCACACAAAAATACAACTAATGGTAAGGTAAAACCATGTACCACAAAACCATGTGAATACAAAACTACTAACCCCTTATTTAATATTGGGTACTAAGAAATCACTTTATTTAATATTTTCCCAATATTAAATTATTATCACATGTCTCCCACAAATTAAATAATAATACAATGTTACAATACAACATAAGTGGTCCCCCAAATGATTACCTAGTGTGATTAACCACACTATCAAGGTGCATCACAATTAAATATTTATTTAATTACAACATTATAATAAATCATTTTATGCAAAGGTGTACAACACCATATCTCAACACTTTTGTCTTTGGTCATATGACTTGAACATTCACTCTCAATGATCCATAGATTCTCCTTTTGAGCATGCAGTGTAGTGTGAGCTATCATGGATTTCTCTGATCTTTTCTCTTTCGATTTCATCTTCTAGATTTTATCTGATTCATAACTCTAACAGTCTAATCATTTTCTTTTTATTTCTAGAATGGGAATACTCACAAAATTACTTCTACAATTTCTAGCAATGTGTCCAAGATTGTTGCACTTTTGAAAAATAATATTGAAATTGTACAAAAGGTACAAATGTATTACTGCTAACAAAGTTTTTTTTTATCGAATCCCTTCTACAATCCACAACCTTCTGACCAAAATTATTGCAATTAAAAAAATAACCAAAGAAAGAATGATTGAACTTGGTATTGTACCATTGACCTCTTGAAGCTTGTCTTCTGGATCTTCTACTCTTCCTTTTCACTTGGATGAAACCATCATTTTGCACTCTACCATCATTGATTTTTTTACTTTGTTCAGACTTTACACTTCTGCAACTAGTCTCTTCCTGATTTTCCCTAGTTAGCTTATCTTTGTAACTTTGTTCTTATGTCCTTCCATAAAACCAATACCGATTTTGATATGCAAAGACCTCTAACTATCAATAATCTAATCCAAGATCTTAGTGCTCTTTTCAAACTTCATCTTAAGCTGATGATTTAATTTATCAAGGTCTTTCCTTAGTGACACAATTTTCCCTTCAAAAATTTCACAATCCTTGTCCCTTGACAACAACCTCTCAGTAAGAACTTCTTCAATCCTTTTGTTTCTTCTGTTTGAGTCTTCAAGTCAATGATCATCTTCTCCACCTTCTCAAGATTCTAAGATAAATTATCTTTAGCCCTCAATTCCTCAACAATTATTTTCATTAGTCTCTTAATCTCTTTTTTGGCATAGAGAAACTCTTCCACAAGATCTACCTTATCATCATTTCTCTAGGAATTCATCTCTACATCATCTTCAATTGTTTCCATAGCCATGAATACAAATTTCTCTCTTTTATCTGCAGAGGTGTCTTGATCCTCTTCGTCAGTTGAGTAGCCTTCTTCATTAATGAAGAAACTCTTTTGTTTCCTCTAAAATTTATTCCCTTTGAAAGAAGGCTTCTTTCCATACTTTTTCTAAACATTGTTCGTCTTTGTAAGGGCACTTAGCCATAAAATGTCCTACTTCACCACAATTAAAAAATTTGAAAGGTAACTTACCTTTATACTTTCTGGAACCTCTTTGTAACTTTCTAACAAATTTTGCTTCCTCTAAATCTGATCCAACATCAGAATTTGGATCAACTTGCTTCTTAGATGCATTGAATGTTGCCTCTTTCCTTATGGAGTTTTCACTATCAAATCTCATTTCATAGGAAATCAAGATTCCATGTAGTTCATCCATTTTTAGAGAATTCAAATCTTTAACCTCTTCAAAAATAAAAAATTTGCAATCAAACCTTCTAAGAAGAGATCTAAGTACCTTTTTCATAATCATACTTTCCTTTAGTTCTTCACCAAGACCTGTAATAGAGTTGACAACCTCATCAACCTAGAGCAAAAATATGGCAATGTTTTCTTCTTCCTTCATTTCCAGACTCTCAAACTGACTTCGATGAGTTTGTAGTTTTTCCTCTTTAACCCTGTTGTCACCTTCATAGATATTATGCAATTTAGTGCACACTTCCTTGTCTTGCAATGCATGAAATTCACAAATTTAGTGTTAGAAAATCCACATAGAATAACATTTTTTTACCTAACATTATTTTCATATGCCTTCTTCCTAGATAGATCCTTAGGGACACTTTTAGGAATCTCATAGCCATCAACAATTGACTGCCATACCTCCAATCAAAGGGCCATCAAGTAAGCTTCCATCCTTACATTGCAAAAAGCATAATTTGAACCATCAAAAAATGATACCTTATTTGAAGAAAATCCTTCCTGAGCCACTGAGCGTGTCATCCCAAATCTACCTCAAGTTGTTAGGCTTCTTCAAGGAACCTGGCTTTAATGCCAATTGAAGGTCACACAATCTACTAAGAGGGAGAGTGAATCAATAGATCAAATCTATTTAAAACTCTTTACCTCCATAAATATATCTGAATATGAAACTTGAATCAAAACAACAACTGATAATCAAGCAACAACATAAGCACACATTCACACAAGAGAACACTGGAGATATACATGGAAACCTAAGATGGAAAAACCACGGTGAGAATAGCGGCTTGGATCTACTGCCCAAATCTAGCCTCACAAAGCAAGGATATAATAAGAGAATTTACAATATGGAGTAGGAACCAAACTACTAGAGGCACTAATCCCCAATTGTATCTGTAGGCACCAACCTACTGGAGACACCAATCCCTAATATAAATATCAACTCAATAAGTAGAACACCAGTTCTACCAAATTACAGAGATAAAGCTTGTTGATCTTCAATGTTGAATACTCAGCTTACACAAGATCTGAACTTGCTTCAGACACTCTTTTACACTCCTTATGATCTTCTGATTATGGTTCACAATGATTGAGATGCAACTCACATTGAATAAAAATAGCTTGCACAAATGCTCTCATGGTTGCATCCATGTATATTCACCTGTCTTCTCTTCACTTGTTCTTTGCACACCGCTACAATTATCATGTGAAGTGATGATGATTATATACCAAACTCTACACACAACATCATACCATGTTAGACAAGGATATGCAATTAAATAGGATGACATAAGGTGGACCAAAACTCAAATTGCATGAAATGTGTAACAGGTCGATCCTAAATCAAATTTGTTGTGGCCAAAAGAACATGATGTCATACGGTTCCACAGATGCCTTAACCTGGACCTATTTTAACATCACATGCTACCTCTAAATTTTGCATGCCACTAGTCATTTCCGCACAGTTTCAGAACATTAATTGATTGAATGACAAACACAAAGAACCTTCTATCACTTCAAACTTATTGAATACTGAACATAACTTCCAAAAACTTTGGAAAATGATAGAAAATGTGTAGAAATACTCTCCATCCAAACCCCAACGCAAAAAAAAAACATCCATATGGAAATGCAAAACATGATTGTGTTTCCAAAAAAATATCTACCATGAATAACAAACCTCCAACATTTCAAATTAAACTTTCAAATAACTTTTGTCAACATGAATAAATGTAGGCATGATATTGCACACATACTACAAGTAGTAAGCAGTCATGTTCATTGTTCTCAAAATGCACTAATAATGATAATTCCCACATTTTGGATTTCTTTGTTCGCTTTAAACATTTCCCTTAAGAGAGGTCTAGTAAAGAAAAGCAAATGGTTGGAACTGAAACAACCTATTCAATTAAATCCAAAAATTTATGACAAATTAACATACCATAGTAAAAAATCTCTCAAATAAAAAAATAACTTACATTTTCTAATTATAAAAATCGTGTCTTAAAAAATTGAAGTTTAGTAGGAAATTTAATAATTTAACATAAATAATTCTTTATTGCATGCTCACTTAAATAGTAGGGTACACATTATTGAATAGAAAATCTATAACTATGAAGCAAAAAATGGTAGGTATGCTATTATTGTGTTTGGAAAGAAAAGAACTTAGGAAAGAAATTATGTTACAAAAGCTATCCCATAACAACAAGAAGCAATTGACAATGTTCAAGTACCTTTAAGAGTTGTATGCATGATTTGCCTTATTCCTACAACCCTTAGCGATTTAAATGATCACTTTTCCACGATTATTCCTTAATAACTTGGATGATTCTTATAATTTATGCCTTGTTATTGTAATTTTAGTCTTCCAAGACCTTTAAAACCAAATGATATCAAATCCTCTTGAATGCTATGCACATAACTAAGACATTGTTATTTATGGAACTCTCATGCATAGTCTTACACATTTTGTGCAACACTAAGGTTCAACTAATGGTTCTTGATAATGGCGTGATTCCTTTATGTAATATTATTCAAAATTATCAAAGTTGTTTGATATTATACAAGTTGAAAATCCTTACTTTTTTTTAATTCCATGTATGTATGTAGTTCTTGAATCCACGTATGTATGGAGCCCTTGTTCTATTGATACTATAGTGCAAAATTGTGATATGATCACCATCTTGACGAAGAGATAGAAATAAACAACGATGAGAAAGAGAGTAAAGAGTATCATTGTAATAACAATCTGATCAAGATCTTCTTCAAACCCGCTCTAATACCATGTTAGTTTTTATGATTAGATGTAAATCACAAAAGTTTAACTCAAAATAAGACACAATAACACAACATATACCCTGGGAAAACCCTCCATTTGAGGGAGAAAAACCCAGCAACAAATATCTCTCTTATATATAAACAATGGCAACAATTCACTTTACAATGAGGCCAAACACAAGGCCAATATTCAGCATCAAAAATTACAACAATAATAGATAACAATCTGCCCTTCCTTGAACTCAAATATGCACTTGAAGGAATTCACAATTTGCTCCTTGAAGAATTCATACTTTTCTCTTGAAGAATTCACACTTTTATGAAGGGAAAGAATCAAACTTACTTGATGATCGAATGAGGAAGAATGAGCTTCTATATATACATTGTTACAAGAGAGGTCACACCTCTTCAAGGAGAAGGTCGGCCACAAAAAAGAAAATATAATTTCAAATAAAAGCTAGGTCATCCACCAAAGAAATTAAAAATAATAAATATTGATTACAAGGAAGGTCTTCCATCTTTAGAGATTAAATTTTTCCATTTATGTCTTCATTTGAGGCTGGAAGAATTGAGCCTGAAGCTACTAAACATCAACATGGATATCCTACATTGACAACAAATTCTAAATCGTTGATCTTTGTAAATATAACGGTTATAGGGTGATTTTGAAGGTTTAAGTTCGCAAGCCTAGCGCTCTGTGTATTTCCTTCCGGAATGCAACTACAACCATACATCAAATGTTCATTGAATGGTTGAAACTTGAATAAATTTATGATATAAACAATAAACATGTGTTTTAAAGTTGTTTTAAACTTTAGTGCGCTAGGATTGACATCAAGGCCAAGGGGTCGGTAACTTAACATTGAAAAGAACTTAATAAAATGAATAATGATATCGAGAATCGGGGGAGAAGGTCAATGGAAACTTAGAAATCAATAACATTTCAGTAAACCCTAACAAGAGTGACAATCTTTAGTGTTTATAATATTTTTTGTCAATTTGATGGTAACTTTCTTTTTTCATTTGTATTGCTTTATGTTTTAATTTTAAATTTGCATGCAATGATTTCATAAATAGATAATACTTAATTTCTTAAAGGAAAAAATGGATTTGAATAGATTCATAGACACTGAAGTCAGAAAATAATTCTTTACCGTAAATGAATAATAGAGAATAACACAACCATTTATTTTATTATAACTGAATTACAATGTCACATTATTACATATCTTTTTAAAGATGATTCATTGAGTAGAGCATGCAAGTATCAAGCTCTTGTTTTGTATAAATAACATATGTTACTTTAGTAATTTAATAATACAAATACAAATGTAAGCACCAAGCTTCTGTTGGACTGTTGGTGAAAACATAATACAAATTTCGCTCTGAAAATAAATGCATGGTGATGGGACTTGTCGAGTCAACCATGGGCTCTAAAAATAAATGCATGGGACTTTCTTGGTAGGCCATGGGCATTGAAAATAAATGCATGAGACTTGGTTGGGCAAGCATGCACTCTCAAATATAAATGTGCCTTTGGAAATACAAATGCAAGAGATTTTCCTGGCCAACCATGTTGGGGAAAAGGGAGTTGTGAAGATACAAAATGTCTCTATTCTGATTGAAAACCAGAGTCATGTAGAAGATGAGGGGTAGTAAAATTTCTCCCATGTTTTGCACACAACTTCCATGCACTAGAATAACACTTATCTCCATCAAAGCTCCTCATCCTAGTTCAAAACCTGCCTCAGAAGTCAGGTGAACCGGATCAAATTCTTTCCAATTCCACCCATTTTGAACTTGAAGGAAATTGGTCTTTTACTCTGTAACTACATAATTGGAGGTAGGAGAATTTAGAGTATCCCCAATAATACCACATCATCTTCTTCCTGAATCCTTATTAACCCTACAAAATGAATACCCTTATGACAATTCAGAACATTGCACTCAATAGTAAAGCCTTTTTAGCCTTCAACGAATGATTTGAATTTCAATTGTGTTCACTATCCCTATTTATGGCCCAACAGTGCCACTACCAACCTGATCCCTATGTACACCTCACATGTGACACTCACACGTGTCACATGTGAACTATGAGGTTGGGTATAATGATAATCGCGATCTGCACAAACCAAAAAACCCACTTAATCAATTCATG
The DNA here is from genome assembly GCA_007258455.2 of Sequoia sempervirens. Taxonomy (NCBI): domain Eukaryota; kingdom Viridiplantae; phylum Streptophyta; class Pinopsida; order Cupressales; family Cupressaceae; genus Sequoia; species Sequoia sempervirens. Next base: position 175,070 of record VDFB02339258.1, read on the forward strand.
TAACTTAAAGTTAAGCCTTACATTTACAATTAAAAATTTAAAATGTTTAATTTGATTGACATCTGGCTACATGCAAACTGTACCTCAAGCTAAAAAGTTGTCAAAATTGTCAGTGCCACTCAAACGATATGAAATCATTACAAAGCTTGTTTCACTAGATCACTAGATTAATGACACCATCATCTACAATTCTACAATACGTCGTGCAGTTTTCAATATAAAGCTATCCAATCAATCACTTTGGATGTCCATATGGCATTAATCCACACCACCACCCACAGTACTGCAACCACACTTTCTTCAAAAATATTGAGAATTTCAATTAAATAAAATATAGTATTTTGATGCATTGAAAAGAGATAATTAAATGGCATTGAAAAGATTGAGAATTTCCAAGAATGGAGCCACGAAAAGTATTTTGATTTAAGTAGCTAAAGAATGAACACTGAAGTACATAGTACATAGCCATCTTGGCCAAAAAGCCACTAACCGTGACAAAAAACCAGTCACAAAATACATATTACAAGAACTATTACGATGTACAATAAAATATACACATGTGATATGTCACACAATTCATTACTAATTTTTTGTAACATTAACTGAGGCCATCAACTGGGTGTTTGGGTAGAAGATGAATCAAATTTAACAAAGTAACAATAGAGAAGAAAAGCAAATCACCCAATACCTTCCTCCAAAATTCTGGAATCTTTAATGATTCATTTTTCATATCACATAGTAGACCCTATCTCATATTAACCAAGGAAAGAGCCTATGCTATAGAAGCATGCAATTCCAATTTATGGAAGATTCCACCAATAGGAGCTAACCCACTTTCAAAATTGTAATGCTCCAATGCCAACTCCAATGAAGAAACAGAGTAAATGAAAGGCTACAAATAACATATTGCCAACGTCTTCACCAAATCTTTCTCAAGAAAAATGTCCATGCAATTGGACAAGAAATCCAAAGCTACCTCAAAATATAGATCATAGGGGCTGTTTTGAAGCCATTCCCTACCCACAATTGTTCTTATAGCATCCTCAACCTGCACATAAGGAATTGTAAAAACCATGCCCAAATTTTGTTTTTCGTATGTATCATCCCTTCTTTTCTCCCAAAAAAAAATGGGTAGCATGACATGCCATGAAGAATCCATAGTATCAAAGTTAAATTGAGAATAGAGAAGAAAGAGATAAAAGCCAAATATATTATAAATGATATGAAGAACATCAAGTTGGTGAAGTATATATAGAAGTTAGAATGAAGACAATGAGTATGACATCAAATAATCACACTTAACATTAATTCACCACTATCATTGATGTGGCAATTAACATTTAATTCACCACTTGAATCCTTAATCATTGATGTGACAATGTCACAATATTATTTCGCTTGTGCATAACCCTTAGACCAGATGGACGACCCAGATTAAGATTTCTTGCTTGCTTTTAAAACATGTACTTAAAAGGAATGTCCATGATAGATGACAAGATGGTTGCATCACTTAACATTAATTTCTAGGTTAATTTGATCAGAGGAATGTGTGGCAAGATAAAAAAAAAATTGTGAATAAAGAATGTAGGACATGTCACACATTGGTTTTCATTTCTTGGTATGATCTCCATAAGGGTGCAGGAGGTTTTTCCACAAATACGGGTTGTTGTGCTCATTTTTCTCAAATTGGCTTAGCGCTCTCGACAAACAATAAGGGGAAATAGAGACTCCTCTATTTCTAAATTCCATGAAGCAGCAAAATGCTTTCTATGGTGAAATCAGTGAGAAACAACTGAAAGGGATAATGGTGTCCAAGCACCCATTGGTGCTCTAGGCGATGAAGTGTATTTTGGGCCTAGAATTTTTGCTAGCTACCCACAAGCTTAGAGGGAATTCATAAATACTTTCCATGTTTTTGGAAATGCTTGTGTACATGGGTGCCTCGAAAGCTCGGGGGAAGAAGCTATGCCAAATGATTTTCAACACTCTCTATTGGAAAATATCGATGTGGAACTGGACAACATCGATGGAAATTTTGCGACCCCTTTGCCATTGCACTACTACAAGGATCGTGGGAATGAATTGTTGGTACCAAAGTTTCCCTAGGTGTGTTCATTGGACCATGTAGCTCTCAAAAACTGGTGGGGGGATATTGACAAGTGTATCAAATTTCTTTTGCATGCGATTAACATTCTCAAAGATTGGCTGAAGGGTTGGGTGAAGGCGTTTGCGGTGGCAAAATCTCTTGACCCAAGGAAAAGTGGTCTTTGAACAGGGAGGATTGGGAGCTGGGCACTGGTGAAGAATGGGTAGCGAATGACACCATGAGTTGGGAGGAACAAGAAAATCATCCTGCCCATAGTGCCTGCAGTGGTGATTATTCAATGATTTTGAGTGTAATCAAAGTCAAGAAGACCAGCAAGGCCAGCTGCAACAATGCATAATCTAGAAGGTCATTTTGGTTTGTGATGGACTGTTTGTAGTCCATATAAGTGTCTAATGTCAGTCCATTCAATATTTTGGTTCTGTAATGTTTTGTGGAAATGAAGGCTTCATTGTGAATACTGCTGGGATGAGTCCCTAGTGACTTGGTCAAGCATCTGATCCCATCCAAGGAATGTAAAAACTCTTTTTGATTAATATAGGGTGCTACCCCATATAGCATCTATTTAACTTTTTGAATATGTTTTCTAGATTCTATTGTGTTGTTAATTTTTATCATCAAACCCATCGTTCCCCTAGGTCGAGGGGCCGGTCACCATGATGACTCCAAAGGCTTAAGTCATAACTTAAGCGACCTTCAACTATCGGTAGCTAGAAAATGATAAAATATTATTTTGGTTGTCGTGACTTTTTAAGTGATTTAATAAGTAATAAAATCTCAACCATTGATTTCTAGAAATCTAACGGTTCTAGTGTTATTCTGGAGGTTTCAATGCGCAAGTCTAGTGCTTCATAGATTTGCTTCCGGAATGCAACTACAATCGTCCATCAAAAATTCATCGAACAATCGTGGGTTATATTATTTTGCACTAACATCAAGCTTCAGACATAATAAATATGTTGACACTTGTCCCCATTCCTAACACTTTATGAAGGAATTTGAATGTGCAGGAATTTTTTCCCAAAATTTAATATTTTTGCCAACTAAATTTCGCCTTTGATTTTTTTTTATTAGTTTGAAAATAGGCTTAATTCACCAATGAATTTTTTTTTTGGTTTGAAGAAAAGTTTTAATCACCAACAAAAATATTTTTTTTTGTTTTGAAAATAGGTTTATCCGCCAATGGAAATATTTTATTGGTTTGAAAAAAGGTTTTAATCACCAATGAAAATATTTTATTTGATTAAAAAAAATTGCAATTTCCCAGGATTTTCCATAGACTTCTAGCAATTAGAAAAGATTCAAAAATTGAGATTATTTTTTTCCCAAAAAATGAAAAAATTTGCCAATAAAATTAATATTTTTATCAGGAAGTATACAAGATTCGCTAGGATTTTACACCTTTGTCAAGGGGGGGTTCTTAAAGTTATCCCTGATTACATTTATCTTCCTCCACATATAATCCATTCCACCAAATCTCCATATCACCATTTTACCTTATTACCACATATATATGGGTACTCATACCCTTGAGCCTCTCCTTTTTAAGGAAGGTTAGGCTCCCCATAGAGGTTCTTACCTCTCACTATCCCCAACAAAAGATGCTCTTCCCAATTTGGGTGAGATTACCCCCATACAACCCAAAATCCATTAAAACATATTCATTTAACACACAAGAAGTATACAAAATGCATTTTACTACATACAATTTTTCACAATTACATGAAAACAAGGAAAGGCATAAACAAGCATGAAGTGTCTACCTCAAGTCCAAGCTTCAATGAGGAAGAATTTGAGGATGAAATTCAATCTCCTCATCCTCCAAGCTAGCCTCCTCAAATTCTCTCCAATCCAAAAACCAAATAGGAATTCTCATGTAAGACAAGTAAAAATCAAGATTCCAAAAAGAATCTCATGACCCATGTTTTGTGTTAGTTTAATAGAAATTCAAGTTTTGAATTCCTTGAATGGAGTTAATAGGAATTCAAGTTTTGAATTCCTTGAATGGGGAGGTGATACTTGTCACTATACCATTCATTCTCCAAGGCTCACTCCCACATGTGTGAAACCCTTGGGAGATTTCCAAGGCTCATAATTGAGTTTGGAGAAGTGGGGATGGAAAATGACAAGTCTCCATCCCACTTCCTCAAACCTTAATTTCTTCAAAGCTCATAAAAGTCTCAAAAAGTGTCAAACCTAGGTATTTACCCAAGATTTTGGGCTCAAAATGTAACTATCTCATAGGTACTTGCCTTAGGGACCTAAAACCCATAAAAATACATTAAAAAAATCACTTTTCAACCCTCTAAAAGTACCAAGAAAACCAAATCTGAGTTTTTCCACTTAGATTTACAACTCACATCCTAGTTGGACTAACATGGCAAATAAATCATTATCAAACATTCTCAAGCTCACATTACAATATGAAACTATAGTCCCTCCAAATGGACTATAGTTTGGTTTCACTGGATAGTTCACATAGGATTCCCAAAGATGTCTTTGATTCTATTGGCTATGAAAAGATATACCTATAGAATGCATACACATGTTAATCCATCCAATTGTAATATATATAAACCACCAAAATAACTAAATCAACCATTCAAATTCATGCAAATTTCATAATTCAATGACATAGAGATTTCATTTAATAACTTTCAAAACTAATTAATCACTTAATTATCCATTATCATAAGCCTTAAGTTCTTGTTCATCCAATTTGCATCATAATTTGTTTACACATCACATTTCACCCACTCATTTTTATCTTTCAAAAATCAAACTAAGCATATTATCAATGAACTAACATATAATTTAATTTGACATCATCAATTAAATACACTATGGAAACCATAATTAAGTCATTATTTGTAACCACACATCTAAAAAATCATTTCACAGTATTGTCTTGAGGTTTTAGCATATTAAAATAGTTCAACATGATCAACTATTTAAACATGTAATTTGGTCAAATGTCAAAATAAATGTCTTCAAATGTCCTAATTAACCTAGTCTCCTTAGCTTCAATAAGTATCATCAGAGAATTGAAAACAAAATTTGCTTAATTAATAGGTTTAATAAGGTGGGCCTCACATGATGAATACACAAATTATAGCATGTGTTTCCCAAGTAAGAAACAAAATAGGGTGTTGCTAGTGCCCATTGAAATGTTATAGCATATTATATGCCAACAAAATATAGATTTAGATATTTCCTCAATCCTCTAAGATTTGATTCATTTGAGAGCTTCTCCCATGCTTTATATGAGGTGGAAAGAAGAAAAAGGGTCTTTAGAGCACAAATGTCTCATTGCATAAGAAAGGGTTGGAGCCATGCACTTCAAATAAATATTCAAATATTGGTCAACTAATTCAATTTGAATATTATAATGACATCTTGGCTGCAATAAGGAATAATGAATGTTCAAACATAGAGGAAGACAAAATTTTGGATGAGGGAAAGTAAGGAAAACACACATTTTATATTTTTCAAGAACTACACTCCTTTTGTTGAAGAGGATGCGGTCTTAGAGCATGAATTTGGTTTTGATTTGAGATTCATTGTTGAAAGAGAGTGAGCACATCAATGTTAGATTTGTTTGTTTTAGCAAAGGAAGGCCTAATTTTTTGGACAAGTGTTTAACATCTAGCATCCATAACAACTTTCAAATAAAATAAATTATTATTTTGGAGTGTAGTTAAGTTTAAACAAAATTTTGGAGATTCTCAAAGCAATAAGAGTGAAGAACAACAAGATGAAGACGCAACCAATAATGTGAAGTCACTAGATATGCTTATTTGCAGCATGAGAGTGAGATTGAGCTTCTTCTCCATAATTCTTTCTTCACTTAACTCCATGCCCAATGGACTAATGCATGATTTTAGGTTCTTTCTTCTCTACAAGTAGAGAAGCCTCTATGAGTCACCAAAAATTGGAGTGTAAAATTGCACTATATTTTTTTGTAGGGAAAATTTATGCCAAGGATATATGACCAAGTTGGAAGAAGCAAAAACTTTGAGGACTTAAATCAATTCTTACTGAAGAAGGATGCATCATTTGATAATGCAAACCAAGATAGTAGTAAAATTTTGGGCCAATGAACATGGTAAAATATATAGTATTCTATGGTCTAAATATCCTCACAATGATTATGGAAAGCTTGTTAAAAAATTGTACAAATGATTAAATGAGAGATCATTGTATGAAAGATTTTTAGGGAGCTTGCCTCTATTTTGTTTACAAGGGAAGAGATATCTAAGATATTAATGAAAAGTATTTTCTTAAAAGTATCATCAAACTAAAGAGGTTAATGGAAAATCTACCATACTTATTATGAAGTTCACAAAAGGTAACAACATGATAGATTTGTGGCTAGTGTAGATTAAACCCACCTATATAATATAAAAGAAAAGGGCTACAAGATAATTAAAAAGACTTTCCAAGTTTGGAGAGCCCATGTGCATGGATACATTACCTTTAGCGATAGGTAAAAGGTGTGGAAATAAGAAAGCCAATATGGAAAAGAATAATAAGGCCTACATAAAGGTTGATAAACCACTCAAACCAATGAAGGGCCTTGCAAGCCATATTCAAGGACTATGTGGATTTTGAAAAGAGTTTGCAGGATATATAAAAATCCAGGCATGTGTAACTCAAAGATATGACCAAGGGAATTAAAAGGATTTTACAATGCCCAATGTATAGACACCATCCCAAATATATTTTCAAAAGGAATTAGGACCATTATAAGAATTCAAAGGCTTTCCATTCATGAAGAATGTTCCTTAACTTAGTAGAAGAGCTCTATAAACTTACAAATGCTATTTTTAATCTCCTCCATTGGTCTTAATTATATAGTTGGCAAACAATTTTAAGGCTTGGAAAGCTTTGATAGCTAGAGGTCTTTCCAAGAATTAATTTATCTCATCCAATGTCTAATGGGATATTTTGAATTCTTGTAAAGGAATATAAAACAAATGAAGTGTTATTGGCTAATGTGTGATGAGATTACAAGTGGGCCCTAGCTAAGAAGAAAGATAAAGAAGCTTGTGCCAATAAAGAAGAGAATAAACTTGAAATTGTTTGATTTACAGAGATGGTGAGCACAAAAACAATATTGCAAATCATACTATTATTAAAAATAAAATAAAATAGAATAAAATGTCAATTTTGGATTATGTTTCAGGGTAAAAGCACAAAGTTGTGTCACACTTTCAACCAACTTATCAGCGCAACTAAATTTAAGTATTTCTAACTAAAAAACAATTTTGGTTAAACATATGATCTAGTAAGACTCATTCTAGCTAAGTTAGATACTTCCACAACTTTTTCAACTAAAATTGTTGGCTAAAAATATATGGAGCACTTCTTTGAGGCCAATTTACCAAAAAAATAAAATTATTTGGAAAACTTGATGTTTCAATAACTCCCACTCATGTAAAAACATTTAAAAAATATATAAAAATACCCTTTTGTAGATCCATAAGTGTAGTTTTCAAAAATATATTTAATTTAATAGTTTAATTATTATTTATATTTTATTTTTTTATTTTTACTAAAAGTATGTTATCAACATAAAATATTAGGTTGATTTCCATGCCAAGGAAAAATACTAAAACTTATTAAAAATAAATGAAAAAAATATGATGCACTAGATAAAAGAATCTATATCAAGATGGTATGAATTTTTTCCATTTTAGATAAATATTTAATATAAAAATTGACGTCTGATGGAAACAATTGTTTTTTGACACACAAAAATTGTTTTTTGACACACAAAAATTTTAAAATTTACTTTAAAATGTATGTTTATCAAAATTGGATAAAAATATATCCATGCACTGAAGTTTCAAGTTATAAATACACAAAAAAATTGAAAGAAAAATAAATTACTATAAAAAGTTTCACATCTCATGTAACATCATTTTTCAACATTTTATTAGTAACCAAATTATAGTGTTAATTTATTAAAAGTAGTTTAAAATAATTTTAATATTTTTTCAAAAAAATAGAAACATAAAATATACTAAAAAAACACATTTTACTAGTTTATATCATTTCAAAATTCAAAACATATATGCCACTTTTTAGTGATTGAAGTTTAAATGTTGGATTAGTGTTGGTTGTTTCCTTTAGAAAGTGTGACACAACTTTGTACTTTTACCCTTCAATACATTACATCATGGCTTTATAAAGTCAATATATTCCCATATACAACCATCTAAAACTTCTTACAGGAACAACTCCCAACTAACCATTATTTTAATATTTAATTTAACTATTAACTAAACTACATTTATTTATAAATGCTAATTTATTATTTATTATTTATAACTTTATCTAACCTATACTAAAATATAATATGATGTACTATAAATTCCAATATTCCCCCCTTATTACATCTATCCAAACAAAGGATGAAACATTGCAAAGACTAAACACAACAACCCTTCTAGAAACTTTGATGAAGTGCCTCCACTAATTCTCCTTACTCACCCAACAAACACCAAAATAAATCCATGAGTAGATCTCCTGACTATCAAACCTGCAAATCTTCAAAATACTTGTGAATCGAGACATAATTATTCACAAAGACACCAATCCTCTAGTGAATTGAGACAAACTCAATTATCCACAAGAAAAACTGCAACCAACTAGGTGTGTGCACCAATCAATGACACAAAAAAGGTGCCACTTTTGTTTTTTAACCTGAAATGACCATTTGGAAAGTGCCAAGTTTCATGCTCGCCAAATGGCTTGGATGACAAAGCCCTAGGCTTGGTGAAACCTAGAAAATGTGGTTTGAATCTTTTGGGAGATAGAATAACCAATTTTTTATAAGTTTCACTCAAGGAAATTTGAGATCTCAATCCAAGGATGGAATGAGGGAAAGAGATCTACAATAAGGTGTCCTAGGGTGTGATTTAAGGTATAAAGGGGGTTCACCACCAAGCTAGGGCTTGGAAAGACTAGGAATGTAAATGATATGCAAGACTTGAATAAATGACCTAGAAATAGACTCAAATCATAACAACAAACTGATAAAGTACAGAGGTGCACCTGGGAACTGTATAGGTTTGAAATAAGGTCTGAAATCTTGGAAATATTGCTTTTACATGCACACTGGGACTCATATGCCAGTAGGGGTGATTTAGTCCCAGATTAGGGTTTTAGGCCAAAATTAGAATCTAGAATTGTTGAATCAAGATCTACAGAAAATGCCTGAAAATGTGTATATTGGGACTCATACGCCACAAGTGGTTATTTAGTCCTAGCATTAGGGTTGATCTGAAACTCAAGAATCCTCTAGTGATCTATTGTAACTTCCCTCCTGTCAAATCTTTGAGTCTGAATCACTGAATTGCAACATGTAGGTGACATTCTATAATCTTGCAAGTAAGGTGACAACTTTGACAATTTTGCAACCTTGTCAACTTTTCTCCAATCTTGCTCTTCAATGGATCTTCAACCTAAATCTATAAATTACACATCAAAGACAGGGGAAAATTTTGATTCGTTAGTGGATAGGGATTTTCCTTGGTCAAAACCTATTTTGGTAGTCAAACCTTAAAATGAAATCAAATAGAATGAAGGAATGATGAATGAACAAATTTAAGCTATGTTGCAACTCACCAAACTCTTGAACCAAAGGCTACAAAATTTAATGTAATGGCTAGCATGAATGTGGATCCTGAATCTTGCTTGAATGATATGGATCTTGACTTGAATGCTTTTTTGAATCATAAAACCCTACATCACAAATGTTAGTTCAAAAACAAACATGATGCATGATGACTTTGACATGATGCTTGATACTTGAATAATGTTCCAAAATGATTGATAATCACTCTTGAATGCTTTATAATGCTCTCACTTGAATGCTCATAAGATCACTTAAATTGCTAGGAGAAAATATGTGAAATAACCTTGTATTTATACTTGTTTATGCCAAATTTCCCTAAATTACAACACTACAAGACGACATTAGATCTAGGAGAACAAAATCCTGCCAAGAATTTGAATTCAAAATAGGTCTAAGCTAAGCAGGACTCATATGCGAGTTGGGGTGTATGAGTCCCATTAGGCTAAGCTTGGGACACATTTTTCAAGGTATGATTAGTTTAATGCCAAACTCAGATCTAGGCCCTAAAAATTAGGTGGGACCCATATGCACAAGGTGACGTATGAGTCTCAAATTACTAAATCTAGGCCATACATTGGAAAATCATTAAATTATGATTGGTTAATTGATGTATGTCAGGATCATCCTTGGAAAGATGCATTAATTAAGGCATAAAAAAGCCTAATTTTAGCAGGGAGGGCCCAAACAAGTATGAAAATGTAGAGGGATATATTTTTCTACACTACATTTAGCCCCCACTTTAGTGAGAGGAGGAACTTGCTTCAAACTCACACTAAAGTAGACAAAACTCACATCAAGAGGGGTCCAAGTGTACCGATGCTAGCGAGATAGGATAACAATAATCAAGAGGGTTCATCAAGCCCCTAGGATCAAGACCCTATGGGAAACCAACATAGGCACAAAAGAACACACATGAACAATTATATAAGGAGCAATAGCAAGGAACAAGCATACACTACCAAAGACAAAAAAAAGAAGAAAAAAAAAAACAAAAGGGGTAGTTCAAGCTTCGACCGTTTGTCTTGCATGTTGTGGATTAGATCTAAGTTGTTTTTCCAAGAAACGTTTACAAGTGGAACACGATGTCCACTACGCAAACCAACACAAACTCACAAGGGCTAGTGGAACCTCAGGTCATCCACTAGGTGAGCACCCAACGAGACACATATGCACGTAGTTGGTATGCACTCACACAAACAAGAAAGTGGTTATGGGAAAGTCATGCCTAAGTTTGGATCCCATATGTACAACCAGACCAAAGCTATACCTCTTGATAACTTTGATAAGGCACCACACAAAAATGAAATTCGAGCTTCATGAGGCAAGCAAAGTTTTGTATGCTTGAAACTCAAGAACAAACAAGATGGCTCCATGGGAAAGTAAAGTGTGTTATGCAAGGTGGCCATATAACAGATGTTGTAAATGCAAAATAGTGTAAGGTACATTGAAAAGAGTTTTTCTTAGTTCATGTAAGATATTAACTTAGGGAACATCATGCCTAATGTCTCCAAGAGAGGACCAATCAAAGAATAAAATATTTGTAACTTAGGGGATGCAGTGTGTCGCATCAAGCAACTAAGATGAATATAATATGCTAAGATAGATCACACTCTTGAAGGAAATCACACCCAATGTCACCACAAAGCGAAAGACGCATTGCATGAAGTAAGAAACTACATAATGAAACATGAGAAATGCAAAAGAATAATGCCAATGTATGCCCCCACTTTAAAGAAATTGCTAAACACCATGTTGTGAGAAATTAATTTAAAGCAACAAATGATAAGATGCTAACAATAAAGAGGACATGAGAGATTATGTGGAAAGCCCTATGCCAAGTCATATGTTTCCAAATGAAGCTACATCATGAAAAGGACAAGGGGTTACCCCCAAAATGAAACTCCAAACACATGAGGGATCCATGGATTTGGGGTCAGTATGTCTTTGCTACAATGTTTTTAGAGAGCTCAAAACTGTCATCATTCCCCAAATACTCATGGAACAGGAAGAATGATACAAAGAGAGTGAAAACTAAGAAAAGTCTTTCGGGTCAACATGGAAGAGACCTAAATGTCTTGATGCCTTGCATCATCCCCAAAAGTAAAACACAAGAAAAATGAAAAAGATAAAGGAAAAGCTTTTGGGTCAACATGGAAGAGATATGAATGTCTCAATGCCTTGCATCATCCCCAAAAGGAAAAACAAGACAAATGAAAAAATTTTACAACATAGAGAAGAATGTAGATACAAATAGAGGAATGCCACAAAGAGAGAGAGACATCCAACATAATGGTATGGGGGAGATCACATTATGCACATGTAATCATACACAACATGAAAAAGAAAACAATGCAAAAGAAGAAAAACTAGTACGTCACATGCGAGTCAACCTATTAGAAAGTCATCTACATCTCAGTCATGTTCATCATATACGGAAGGAAAACAACTAGCCAAAGGGACAATGACAAATGTGCAACCAAGACAATGAATGAGCCGAGATAGGTGATGAGAAGGATCTCCTTGCATTTTGAAATGATTTGCAATAAATGTAAAGCATGTAATAGTGAGCATATTGTGATCCTACAACTATTACATGGCAAGGAGCGAAAGGATATGCTTTAAGGAATTATTTCTATGATATCAAACTTTTTAAATATTTTCTTTAAGGCACGACCCTCATTAGTACTATGTCCAATAATTCTATGGTATTTGCAATGTGATGTGTTTGTATTCTTAGGATTTAGATATCGATTTTCCCTTATAGATGGTAATGTAATATGTCATTGGATTAGAAGTATGTGTAAAGTTCTTTCGGTTGAAGATGGTAGACAAGGGAATTGTAATTTCTTTAGTTTGTGTAATGTCGCACAATTGCACCTAGGGGAAATTCCACATTTTTGAACTATTTCCTAGCATTTATGACACCTTAGAGCATTAATGAAAAAAATCCCATGAGTCAAAATTTCACAATTTTGACTCCATACGGACTAGTGGGAGAGCAATAGAAGCCTAATGACACATTTCTCGAAAATCTAGGCCTTGGATGCCTGCGTGGCGTGCAGACATCTGCGCAGCACACTAGCATCCTGAGAGGATTTCTAAGTTTGGAATGGTGAATCTAGAATCTAGACTCTCTCAACACATGTCTTAGCAATTAGATTTCAGATGTAACAGCTCTTTGTTGCCCTTGCATGCAACAAAAACCCCTCTTTCGATCTCATTTGGGGTTGGAAGTCATTCATTCAAGCTCTCTACACACTTTTTCACTCTTGAGTTCTCTTCATTCTTGATAGAAACACTCTCACAAGTGAAGCAATGTTGGACTGAGGTCCTTCTAGCAGCTACAACTCTCAATCAAGCACTCAACAGTGCATCTGTGTCCTCCAAAGAGTGTCTAGGCCCATGGGTAACACACATACTCTCTCTCTCTCTCTCTCTTTTTCTCCTCACTATTTACTTGTTCATTTACTACTTAGTGATGCGGTTCTACTCCTGAAGCGGGTTTTACTTTCACCACATGCTTTGTCCATTTCGTTTACACTCCTTTCCAACTTGGTTGTCCATGGAGGTGGGAACACCAAAATGGGGGTCTGACTGAGGAAGACCCCTATACAGCCCCAACCTTTTCCCCTTGTTCTTTGTGTGTAGGTTGTAAAGCGGAGCTTGGAGTGAAGAATCAGACGTCCGGTTGAATGTGAGCTTTCTCTAAGTTCGCCTTGTGTTTTATTCTAAGCCTCTCCTTTTTGTGTGATCATTCTATCGAGAAAACCTTAGATCTGAGCTAGAAGGTGAAACTTTACTCTGCCCGCCTGAGCGCCTAAGCTTTTTGTTGCTTAGGATGCTAGTGCACCACGCTGGCATCCTGAATTTGTGCTACCATCCTTTGGCCGAGAGCTCCTCCGTTTGAGGCAAAAATCTTGAAGTTTCACTCTCTCAGGATCTAAAGTAGTTTTCTTTGAAACATAACTTGGGTACATTTCTTTATTGTTTCTTCGATTTGCTTATGCTAAGGTGGATAAGGGTAGTTCATTCCTTGGTGATCTCTTGAGAAGGAAGAGACCCGTGTGTAGTGAATCCCTCTTATCTCACATTTTGGTGAACCTGACGTGAAGATGTTGAATCTATCCTCACAATGTTTTTATGTCCACGATAATGTTTTCTTTAAGGAATATTTTGATATGTTGGATGACACTCTAGATGGTTTCTTAGAAGTGCCTCCTAGTATCTGTAAATCTCCAGAGAAAAATTCCTCTCAGCCACAAGTTGAAGAGTTAGAAAATGTAGTTGTGGTCTTTATGGCTCCTCTGAGCCCTAAGAAACCCATCATTTATGTGACCTCAGATGACCCTTCTTCTAGAAAGGATTGTTCTGTCTATGGGATTTCATGTCATAGTGATTCACTAGACCTATACTCAAGGTTTGTAAAAGCTATGGACTCCACTTCATATAATGTTGTTGGGCACACATATAATACAAGAAGAAATAAAAAAAACTTGGATCAACAACCTCTTGTTCCTATGTCTCAACCCACTCAAGTTCTTGCTTCTTTATCGCCTTTCTCAACCAAGCCTTCCTTCAACACCTGAACCTGCAATTAAAGCACCAAGTGATTATGATCTTGTCGAGCAACTTTGTATTACTCTAGGTAAGATCTCACTTTGGGATTTACTTCAAACTACTTTGGTTTATCAAGAGATTCTTTAAGAATCCTTGCAGAAGATTCTCTTGCCTACAGATGTTAATGCATTGTTGGCTCATATTTGAGTGAATTTTCCGAATATCACATTCCATCCACAAGAACTCTCACCTCTGGATGTGTAGAAACAAGCAGACCCCTTTATGATTATAATTAATGTTAATAACATTGGTATTAGGCGTACTCTTGTTAACACCGGCCTAGGTCTCAACGTTTGCAGTATCGACCTACTACCTAAGATTAAAGTTGATTCATCTTCTCTAGCTTCTTCTTCTTTGTACATTCGTGGGTTCGATAATGTTGGTTGTCAAGCTCTAGGCATGATAATACTGCCTTTGCAACTAGGTCTTGTTACCTTACCTACTTTGATTTATGTGATGCCTAGCCCTTTACCTTACAATATTCTTTTGGGAAGACCATGGATTCATGCCATGGGTGTCATAACTTCTACTTTACACTGTTCTTTAAAGTTTTTTGCTAATAATCGGGTGGTCATGGTTAAAGTTGATCCAAAAGTTGTTCACCTTTGTGAACTAGCGGTTGTTGGTCAGGATTCAGTCGTCTCCACTCTTAAGAATTGTATTCCATCCTTCACCATTGATGCTATGGCGTGTTCCTCGACAATACCTTCCATAGAGATTGTCCCTAGAGCGAATGTTGCTAGAGATGAACCATCTAAAGCCGAAAGTCCTAAGTCTTCCCCTTCTTCTCCTTCTTCTCAATCAAATGCTTTCTTTGGTGATGATTAGGGCTCCTTAGAATTCTATGAATTCTTCATTGTGGAATACAAAGTGAGTTCCTCTTGTATAGAGTTTTTGAAATCTTTTGATGTAAGGGCGGACGATGTTCCCGTTAAGGAAGAGAAGTGTGATCCTATCCAGGAGACTAGTCCTTCCTTAACTGTGGAAAGTAGTCCCACTCTTGCAAAAGAGGTTAATGTTTACAAACCAAGTGGAGAATGTGGAAGTGCTCCTGTGGAAACGTTCGACATCCATTGGTGGAATGAAACCCTCTATGAAGAGCTGCCACCTCCTGAAGTCTTGCACACTTGTTATGGTTTTGGATATGAGTTCGCTTCTTGGTATGGCTATGGTCAGAAAGGACTAGGATGTATCGAGCAAGGAATGCAAGTCCCCATGCAGTTTAAGCCATGAAAGCGTTATCTGGGTCTGGGATGCTCTATTGAAAAATCTAAGTAGAAACCTTGGTGGAGTGTTAACATTATTTTAGCCAAGCCACTGAGTTTGGTCCATCCCAAATTGATAGAGGATGGGGAGTAGGCCAAGAGAATCCCTTTAGATGTCTTCTCTTTAGATGAAGCACTTGAGGAATTCCTAGGTGCCTACTCCCTGTTGCCTCCCCTCCATCACAAGAGACGATTCCCATATTGCCTACATAAACATGCATATTTTGGAAAATTCATCTTGAGTATTGACGAGGAGGACCCTCTATCCAATGTTGGTAATGATGTTCTGATATCACATCGTAAAGATCATAGTTCTCTCCTTAAAGGAGATACTATTGAAATCTCTATGGATCCCAAGTCCTCTAAAAAATTAATTAAGATTGGGAAGTGCCTCTTTTCAGAAGAAGTAGGTGAACATTCCGATCCCTTACATTCTCATTCTAATATCTTTGCTTGGAAGTACGAGGATATGCCTGATATTGATGAGTCTATAGTGGTTCACAATATCATCTTGTGTCCTGATGCCAATCCGGTTAAACAAAAAATCTGAAAGATCAATCCTAGGGTGGCGTTGATGGTTAAGATTGAGATAGAGAAGTTGTTAAAAGCAGGCTTTATCTATCAAATCGACTACTCCCAGTGGATTTCAAATATTGTTTTTATTAGTAAGCCTGATGGCCGTATTCGTATATGTATTGACTTTTATGATCTTAATAAGGATTCCCTTAAGGATGATTTTCCATTGCCTAATATAGATATGATTGTGGACTCGACCGCAGGCCATGCATTGTTATCTTTTATGGATGGTTTCTCGGGTTACAATCAAATCCGTATTAAGCCGAAATATCAGTACAAGACAACCTTCACTACCCCTTGGGGTACCCTCTGTTATGTGGTCATGCCTTTTGGGTTAAAGAATGCAGGAGCAACTTACCAACGGGCAATGAACCTGATTTTTCATGATTTTAAACATAAGATCTTAGAAGATTATGTTGATGACATCCTAGAGAAATCCATAACTCGTCAAGATCATGTAAAGAACCTTCATCTTATTTTTGAAAGGCTTTGAATCTATAATACGAGACTCAATCCCCTTAAGTGCATCTTCGGTGTGGATGTCGATAAGCTTTTGGGGTTCATAGTTTCTCACCATGGAATTGAAGTTGGCACAAATAAGATTGATGTTATTTTTAACATGCCTCCACCTAGGAACATTACTAAGTTGCAAAGTTTACAAGGGAAAATTAAGGCATTTTGAAGATTCACATCTCAATTGGATGACTGTACCCTTCCTTTCACTCATATGTTAAAGAAAGATGTTTGCTTCATATGGGATGAAGAGTGCTAGAAATCCTTTGAGTCAATCAAAGCCTATTTGGCCAACCCTCTTGTATTGATGTTGGCTATGCAAGATAGACCCTTTCTGCTTTACCTCACAACGTCACCCTATGCTCTAGTAGCTTTCCTAGCTCAATATGATGATGTCAAGAAAGAGAGAGTAGTTTACTACATCAGTTGTGTTCTGATTGATTGTGAAACCTATTATTCCTCCATGGAGAAACAATGCCTTGGTCTTGTCTTTGCTACACAAAAGTTAAGGCATTACCTTCTCCATGTTGAGGCACATGTCATTGTGAAGGCTAACCTTTTAAAGTGTTTGTTCTCTAGTGCCGACCTTGTTGGGAGGTTAGCGAAATGGGTTATGTTGCTCTCTAAGCTTGATATAAACTTCATTACTTAGAATTCAATAAAGGGTCAAGCCATTGCCAATCAGTTGGAAGATGCTCCCTTATCTTGCTCCTTCCTAGGTCTGGACTTGTTGACTGATGAGAACATCTTTGTGATTGATTATGACCTTGAATGGAAGATGTATTTTTATGGGTCGAGGTTTCAGACTGGTTTTGGAGTGGGTGTGGTCTTAATATCCCCCGAAGGTAAATCGGTTCCTCTATCCTTTCGATTAGATTTTCCTTGGACCAATAACATCACTGAGTATGAAGCTCTTATTGTTGGCTTGCACACCGCGATTGTGCTAAAAATCAAAGATCTCCAAATATTGGGAGATTCTGAACTTATTATGAACCAGATTACAGGAGCCTATCAAGCTAAACAAAGTAAGTTGTCACGATATTGAGACCTTGCTTTATCCTTGCTTAGTCAGTTCTCCTCTTTCATGATAGATAGCATCCCTAGAAGGGAGAATAGACATGCAGATGCCATGGCAAGTGTTGCTTCCTTGGTACCATCGAAGGAAGATATGAAGGAATACCACTTCATGGTTTAAATTCTTTGGTCTCTGGTTGTTTTCGATCAACCCAAGCTTGATGTTCTTGTGTGTTCTTACATAGACTCGAGAGAATGGTTCTCTAATATTTATAACTACCTAAGGACTAGAAGCTTTCTTGATGATGCGACGAAGAATGATCACACTCACATATGAAAGCTTTCAACACGTTATGTTATTTTGTTTGATGTTCTCTATCAGAAATTCTATAATGGCATGCTTCTTCGATGTCTCACTAAAGTGGAAATACCCCTTGCCCTTAAGGAAGCCCATTCAGGCTCTGGGGGTGGACATTTTGGTGGTAGATCCCTAGCGAGAAAATTGGTACACGTGGGGTAGTTTTGGTAAACAATGGAGGAAGACTCCAATTTTGTTAATAAATGCCCACAATGTCAACAACACAGTCATCTTATTCATGCACCCACACAAGAGTTACAAAACCAAACCTCTCCTTGGCCATTTGCAAAGTGCGGGTTGGATATTATTTGAAAAATATCACCTCCTTCTTCCAAAGGACATACCTTTATCATCACCGCTATAGATTATTTCACAAAGTTGGTTGAATCCATCCCGCTTCAATCTACAAATGTTGAAGCCATCTGTAGTTTTCTTCTAAACAACATTATTTCTCATTTTGGATTGCCTGCTACACTTATATCTGACAATGGTACGCCATTCAAGAACAAGGAAGTAAAGCAGTTCTTAGAGAAGTTTCACATTCAACATAGATTTTCGACTCCATACTATCCACAATCTAATGGCCAAGCAAAAGTGTCTAACAAGACTCTTGAGCTCATTCTTCATAAAACAATTAATAAGAATAGTAAGTATTGGCATATTCAATTAATATATTCTTTATGGGCCCATCGTACGAGCGTTTGTAAGGCAACGGGGACAATGCTTTACAACCTCGTATATGGTGTAGAAGCTATCTTTCCTTTAGAGTTGGAAATTCCATCTTTGCAGGTTTGCCTTAAAGGGTTAATTGATGATGAAACTTATCGAGCCAATCGTTTGCATTAGCTAGAGATGTTTGATGGGTGTCGGTTGCAGGCCCTCGACCATCTTAAAGCTTATCAATGATCTTTATACAAGCAGTAAAATCAAAATGTGCTTCCTAGGTCTTTTAAGTTGGGAGACCTAGTTCTTTGTGAAAATCAGAGAAATGTAAATGCGTTGCCTAATCGGAGAGGGAAATTTAGTCCCAACTAGTTAGGCCCTTACATTGTTGTCTTTATGTATGGATCAGGTGCCTATGGATTATCATCTATGGATGGAATTCCTTTAAATGATCCTGTTAATGCAATGCATCTCCTTTGATACTATGTGTAGTTTCCAACGTGTCACATGTGTGGTGTTCACTCTTTAAGAGTAGTAGCACTGCAAGTGTTGACATTTATTCATTAACACATTATGAAATTTTTTGTGTTATGATATGACCATGTGTGTGTGCGTAATATACATACATGTGTCTTGCTATGCTATGTATCCGTGCATGATATTACATCCTTTAAGGCAATTAGATCATCATTATGTTTAATTAACATTCAACCATGTGTGTTCATTAAATAATATTAGCATCTAATATAAACATACATCCATATAAGAATATAACATCCATAACATTAGCATACACATCAAAATACACAATGCCATGATGTCAAAACTAATATATATACACATGTATATATATATGTATGTATCAAATGTCATGTACATGTATCATGCCACTACTGCCAAAAATGAGTGGCTACTGAATATGTTTCTATATAGATGATCTACAAAATAATATATCTCTCGCTACAAAATTGATATACAAAATGAGGAGCCCCTATGACTGTGATGCGTGGATTTCGAAGCCCTTTGGCTCTGGCTAATGTTGTTGTGGTCTAGAGGGAGGCTACATAGTGGTCAAGGACTGGGATCGATGGGAGCATGATGCGGATAGAGCTACCACATCCCCTTGATCACTCCCTGCAGGGAGCATATAGTGAATTGCACCTGTCTTAGCTCGTCCTACAACTGCTGAAAATTTTCCAGGATCACGACTGTCGGTTTCCCATCAAGGCCATCGAGATGACTCTGAAGTGCATCATGCACCTGCTCAATGGTGTCAACCCTCGTCACTACCATGTCTCGCACATCGAGCACCATTTGCAGCTCCCTTGATAGCTAGTCACACTACACCTAGATGGCGGTCACCTCTATAGTGAGTTGTACAATCTCCACTCCCCGCTTCTCATAAGCGGTCCTCAAACGCGCTACCAGCTCCAAGATGTGGGAATGTCGCCCCGTAGATGTTTTTTGGTAAGCTTTGAGAATTGTCCCCTAAATCGACACATCAGGGGCTACCTCTAATATGCACTGAGCCATGAGCCCAGTCCATCCCTATGCATCCTCTACAACCACATAAAGAAAGAGAGAAATTAGTGTCACATGGCATATATATGTATAATCATGAACAAAAAAATTTGAAAGTATTGAAATATAAATGACATGCTCAGTATACCTGGGTCCCCTGGCTGCCATGTGGGATTAGGGTGAGGAGCGATACTAGGACCCATGTCGCTAGTACTTTTCACTGCACCTGGTGCCACCAAGGCCACTGTCGTTGTAGCTGTAGGTGTTGGTGGTGCCGATGAGACAGGGGTAGCTGGTGGAGGGTCTGACCTTCTCTGTTGCCTCGACCTCTTCAATGCCACCTCCTCCTCCTCCTCCTGCGGTCTCTCCTCCTCCTCACCCACTTGCTATCATCCTCTATGTTTTTCTTGTGGAGGTGGGGGTGGCACGTCCCCTTATGGACCTGGATCTCCTTTGGGGGCACCCTCGTTGAACACAGAAGGAAGTGCCTATCCCACCACCCTCTGAAATCTGTAGCAATCCTGACATTATCTACCAATGCTATGGGTAGTAGATCCTAATTGGGCTCATCATCATCGGAGGGGGAAATATTGGTGATGGTGGGGCAAGGGAAATCCTTGGGTCTAGCCATGCTCTTGTAGGCCCTAGTATATGTGGGTACATCTAGAGGAATCATCTTTATACACCCATGTTGTCGCATGACCTGACTCCAGTAATATAGTGCAATAATGTGGTCATGGCTACCTATGAAAAAATGGTTCCATTGTAGCTTCTTGAGATACTTGCTATCATCCACCCATCTGAAAAATCAATGGGGTCTCTATCTGACCCCATCCATAACAAGAGTATCAAATTGTAACTGCTAAAACCATAAATCTCCATGCCTCCACTATCCCATAATGTCATACTAGTGGGCCATGGGGACACGATATTTCCGTCGCTGGGGAAAACCAACTGGCTTCATTCACATGATGTGGGAAAAGGTCCACACCTGCAAAAGTGTACACATTGTAAGACTATGGTACTCATAATGGATGTACCGCCCTAACTCCTGATATAGGTGCACTAACATACTACACCCACAGGAAAAAATTGTCCTATTCTCTACCATCTCCCTAATAGTATGGACAAGGCCCTCATGCAGGTGATAGCCTCACCCGTCTATCGTGACCCAAAATGCAATGGTCACGACCATCACCTGGCGGAGCAGTGATGTAGTGGTCCATGCATGGTCATACCAATGTGTATAAATATGGCTTATGTCATCACCATCGTCTATCTTCCTCAAACAATACAGGACTCCCTTCGACCACTCCCATGCCGATCAGTTGTCATCAATAGCCACCCGCCGTCCTCAAATGGGTAGTCTGAGGATCCAATATACATCCTCCAGTGTAATTGTCATCTCCCCAGTAGGTAGCTAGAAAGATGACGTGGTGGCGTCCCACCACTCCATCATGGTTGTAAGCATCCTCTCATGATAGCACATCTCTAGCATGGTGAATGCATGCCAGAGGTTGACATACTCCAAGTGTGTGACCTCATCCTTAATGAGGTGGTCCCTCTGCTCATGAAATAATCAGTACACTTCCCCTCCGAGACGCTCTCGGATCTCTGGATAGTCCTACAAAAGGTGAAAAAAATCTAGGTCAGAACAAGGAATTTTAATTTGAAAAAAAAATTCCTTAAGACCTATGTGCATCGCGCAGACGTCTGTGCACCACACACACATCCCTATCTGCCATTGATGCCCTAAGGACACCAGTGCATCCTTAGGATGCTAGCGCATAGATGGGACTCCAAAACGAATCCTAGACGATAGCGCATATTCTGGACGATAGCGCTAAAAAAAGACACATGCGCACCTTGACAAGTAAAAATTGCTAAAAAAGTACTCAAATTCATAAAAGATGAGGTTTTGGGACCTACCTAGTCCACCTCGCGACCCTCAATGATATCGTCTCTCAGTTGCTCCAATCTAGGCACCTCGTACTCCTTCCTACTCGACATTTTGCTAACTTTTCTCTCACAAAAGTCAACAATTTTCTCATAGTGAATAGTGAAAATGACCCTTCTACGGGCCTACCTGGGTATATATAGGGCCCTCGGGGCCCATTTTTCCTAGAGCTTGTGGCTCCCTAGTTTCTCCTAAATTTACCCGACCCAGCTAGGGGTAAACTCAGGAGGGGGCATATAGTCACCTCTTGATCATATTTTTCTTCCAAATCAATGAATTTTTCTTCATCATTCTTCTCGTCATTGTAGCTTCTTCTGATTTTTGAAGCTGACCTAAAATTTGAGTTTTGCAGGTTAAAGTTTTGTGCGATTTTTTACAACCGTCCTGTTGCTATTTGTTGAGCTCAGATTCTAGGGGCACCTTTGGTACCTGTTAGCTCAACTTTGGTGGCCTCTGAGGCCCCCTCCTCTTGGCACGCAAATCCATGAAATTCAAAATTTGGGTGAAATTTTTCTTCTCTACTTTAGTGTGGTTGATTTTTCCCAAAATTGAGCCCACTAAAGTGGGGGAAAAATGTAATGTCACAGAATTGTACCTAAGGGAAATTCCATATTTTTGCACTTTTTCCTAGCATTTATGACACCTTAGAGAAATAATGACAAAAATCCCATATGTCAAAATTTCACAATTCTGACTCCATGTGGACTAGTGGCAGAGCAACAAAAGCCTAATGACACGTTTCCTAAAAATCTAGGCCTTGGACGCCTGTGCAGTGCATGGACATCTATGTGGCGTGCTAGTGTCCTAGAGGATTTCTGAGTTTGGAATGGGGAATCTGAAATCTTGACTCTCCCAACATGTGTCTTAGTAGTCAAATTTTGGATCTAACGACTCTTTTCCACCCTTGCATGCAACAAAAACCCCTCTTTCACTCTCATTTGAGGTTGTAAGTCATTCATTCAAGCTCTCTAAACACTTTTTCACTATTGAGTTCTCTTCATTCTTGATAGCAACACTCTCACAAGCGAAGCCCTACCAGATTGAGGTCCTTCCAGTAGCTACAACTCTCAAGCAAGCACTCAATAGTGTGTCTGTGTGCTCTGGAGAGGGTCTAGGCTCGTGGGTAACACACACACTCTCTCTTTTTTCCTCACTATTTACTTGTTTATTTACTACATTTTAGTGGTGTGGGTTTTTCTTTCACCACACGCTTTGTCCATTTTGTTTACACTCCTTTCCAACTTGGCTATCCGTGGAGGTGGGAACACCAAAACAAGGATCTGACTGAGGCAGACCCCTATACAACCCCAACCTTTTCCCCTCATTCTTTTGTGTGTAGGTTGCAAAGTGGAGCTTGGAGTGAAGACTCAAATGTCTGGTTGAAGGTGAAATTTCTCCAAGTTCTCATCATGTTTTATTCTAAGCCTCTACTTTCTGTGTGATAATTTTGTCTAGAAGACCTTAGATCTGAGCTAGGAGGTGAAACTTTACTTTTCCCACTTAAGCGCCTAAGCTTTCTATTGCTTAGGATGCCAACGTGCCATTTAGATTATAGTGTGCCATGTTGGCATCCTGAATCTGCAATGCCATCCTTTGGCCGAGAGCTCCTCCATCTGAGGCAGAAATCTCAAAGTTTCACTCTCTCAGGATCTAAAGTAGTTTTCTTTGAAACATAACTTGAGTACATTTCTTTATCGTTTCTTTGATTTGCTTACGTTGAGGTGGATAAGGGTAGTTCATTCCCCGATGATCACTTGAGAACGAAGAGACCCGTGTGCAGCAAATCCCTCTTATCTCACAGTTTGTAAGGCCTTTATTGCTTGCTAGATTCACCAATTTCTTGAGTTATATGTTGAGGAAGAGGATCTATGAAAATACTATCATCCTTATCATTGTTACAAGGCATTGGTTGTTCTTTAGGAAGGCCACTTATGTCGAGAGGAGGATCTTGATATCCTATCCCTTTGGTATCTTCAGTTGGTATTTGTTCTAAGAGTTGATGAATTTCATGTTCACTTGTTGTATCACATCCTTGTTTACTTAAAATTTGTGAATAATTTTCCATATGTCTCTTCTAGGTAGATAGGAGTGTTTGTTACCTTGTTAATATAGAATGGTTGAATCTTTTCTTAACTAAAGGAACTAGGTTCACCTATTATAGGGAACTTAGACTTAGCTTGTGTTTCAATTTCAGGATGTAAATGATCAAACATCTCAAGTGGTGGGATGTTGGGAGGTGTTGGTTGTTTCAATCAAGGATAAAAGGATGAATTAGTCTCAAGGTTGTTAAGGCAATCATTTATGAAGTTGTTCATGTTTTCATCATCTTCTCCAATGATGTCAACAACATGAGGACATTCATTAGGAGTTGAGTGAGCATGAGTAAGTTCAATTTCATTAGCAACATCTCCAAAGGCACAACTTGACACATCCACTAATGATTTCAAGGACATCCAAAGCTTACCAAACCACATATCCATGATTCAATGCAATGTAATAACTTAAAATGAAACTCGTAAATGTAATTTCAAATTTAAGCAATGCATGAAATGAATCGAATTAAGCTAGATGCAATGAAATGAATGAAACAAAAATGTTGCAAACTGAAACAAAAATGTAATAACAACAAATAGAAACACAAGCAGAGTTTTTAATGTTGTAAAAGGAAGTTTAATATCTGACATGGGACTAAATCACCCAAAGGGGCGTATGAGTCCTAGTTAGGGATTTTCAAGGATTCAAGTGTTGATAAACAATCAACACAAAATACCTAGAAATCAGGAAAAACCACCTGTACTAGGACTAAATCATCCAAAGGGGCGTATGAGTTCCAGATTAGGATTTTTGCACAAATTTCAAAAAAAATTGAGTGAATGTTATATTTTCTGGTTTGTATGATGTCTATATTAAGTGCAATTATAGTTTTCAAATGAAATTTAATGATGCAAGATGCAAAAACGCAACCTATATACACTTTCACTAATGCAATATTTAGAAACCCTAGATGAAAATTAACTAATGAAAAACCTAATGAAAAGTTAATGCAAGCTAGATCTAGAACTATGATTCACTCCAAATCAAAAATAAGGTTTTCTAAAGGCTAGGTTCACCAAAATGAATCCTAGAAAAATGTGGTTTGAATCTTTTGGGAGATAGAATAACCATATTTCTATAAGTTTCACTCAAGGAAACCTTGGAGATCTCAATCCATGGATGGAATGAGGGAAAGATATCTGCAATAAGATGTCCTAGGGTGTAACTTAAGGTATAAATGGGGTTCATGACAAAGCTAGGGCTTGGAAAGACTAGGAATGTAAATGATATGCAAGACCTAAATAAATGACCTAGAAATGGACTCAAGTCAGAACAACAAACTGAGAAAGTATAGAGGTGCACTTGGGAGCTCTAAAGGCTTGAAATAGGGTCTGAAATCTTGGAAATACTACTTTTTAATGTACACTAGGACTCCTTTTCCAGTAGGGTTGATTTAGTCCCAGTTTAGGGTTTCAGACTGAAATCAGAATCTAAAACTGTTGAATCAAGATATAAAGAAAATGTTTGAAAAATGTGTATATTGGGACTCATACACCACAAGTGGTGATTTATTCCTAGTATTAGGGTTGATATAAAATTCTGGAATCCTCTAGTGATCTGTTGTAACTTCCCTCCTGTCAAATATTTGAGTATGAATCACTAAATTGCAACCTGTAGGTGACTTTCCGTAATCTTACAAGTAAGGTGACAACTTTGACAATTTTGCAACCTTGACAACTTTTCTCCAATCTTTCTCTTCAATGGATCTTCAACCTAAATCTACAAATCACACATCAAAGAGAGGGAAAAATGTTGTTTTGTTAGTGGATAGGGGTTTTCCTTGGTCAAAACCCATTTTGGTAATCAAACCTTGAAATGGAATCAAATAGAATGAAGGAATGATGAATGAACAAATAAGCTATGTTGCAACTCACCCAACCCTTGAACAAAAGGTTAAAAACTTGTATGTAATGGCTAGCATGAAAGTGGATCTTGAATCTTGCTTGAATGATATGGATCTTGACTTGAATGCTTTTTTTGAATCATAAAAACCTACATCACAAATGTTAGCTCAAAAACAAACATGATGCATGATGACTTTGACATGATGTTTGATACTTGAATAATGTTCCAAAATACTTGATCATCACTCTTGAATGCTCTTGAATGCTTTATAATGCACTCACTTGAATGATAATAAGATCATTTAAAATACTAGGAGAAAATATGTGAAATAACTTTATATTTATACTTGTTTATGCCAAATTTCCTGAAATTACAACACTACAAGCTGACATTAGATCTAGGAGAATAAAATCCTGCCAAGAATTTGAATTCAAATTAGGTATAAACTAAGTGGGACTCATACACCAGTTGGGGCATATGAGTCCCATTAGGCTAAGGTTGGGACACATTTTTCAAGGAATGTTTAGTTTAATGCAAAATTCAAATCTAGGACCCGAAACTTAGGTGGGACCCATACGTCCAAGGTGGCATATGAGTCCCAGATCATTAAATTTGGTCCATACAATCCAAAATCATTAAATTTTGATTGGTCAACTGATGTATGTCAAGATCATCCTCGGAAATATGCATTAATTAAGGCTTGTGGATGCAAAATAAGGCCAATTAAGGCATAAAGAAGCCCAATGTTAGCAGGGAGGGCCCAAACAAGTGTGAAAATGTAGAGGGATACATTTTTCTACACTACACTTGGTATGTCAAAATTCAAATAATTTTGATGCATTCTTCATTTGGCGAGCGTAGAATTTAGCACTCGTCAAGTAAGTGCTCCATTTGGCTAGCGCCAAATGAAGTGGTCCATTTGGCTAGCGC
Organism: Sequoia sempervirens; assembly: GCA_007258455.2. NCBI lineage: Eukaryota > Viridiplantae > Streptophyta > Pinopsida > Cupressales > Cupressaceae > Sequoia > Sequoia sempervirens. Next base: position 202,169 of record VDFB02339258.1, read on the forward strand.
TAAATGTGAAGCATGAATTTTTGCAAAGCATTTTTGTGAACTCTTTCTTTTTCTCTTTCTCTACCATTGGAGATTATATACATGAAATAAACATTTAACATATGGACATTTTCTTTCTTATACTTTAAGTTATATTTCATGTATAGAATTTTAGGATGTTTGAGAGTGGTTTCAGATCTCTTGGAGTTATAATGTGAATTCTAGTTTTTGGAGGATCTTATAATTTTTCAAACAGTCAAATTTTAGTAATCAACATGTCAAATTTTAGTAATTAGGAGGTCAAATTTTAGTAGTCAACAAGTTGTATCATCTTTCTCTCACTCTCTCCTTCCCTCTCTACTCTCTATCTCCTCTCTACCTCTGGCTCCCTCCCTCCCCTCTCTACTCTCTATCTCTACTCTCTAACTACATCTTCCCTCTCTACTTATCTTTACCTCCCCTCTCCCTCTCTTTACCTACCTCTCTCTCCATCACTCTATATCTCACCTATGCCTCCATCCCTACCTCTTTCCCTCTCTACTCTCTATCTCTCCTCTCTCTCCCTCTCTCTCCCTCTCTTCCCCCTCTTTCTCTCTCACTCTTTCTCTATCTCACAATTATCTCTTCCTCCATCTCGCTCTCTCCTCTCTATTTCACCACTCTCTCTCTCTGGCACACACCTTTATCTCCCTCCCTCTCTCCTTCCCTCTACCTCTCTCTATCTCTCCTCTCCCTCCCTCTCTCTACCTCACTCTCCCTCCCCTTCATTTTATCTCTCCTCTTAGTCTCTCTCCCTTTTTTCCATCCCTCCCTCCCCCTCTTTCTCTCTCAATTGCTCCTTTTATCTATCTCACCATTCTCTCTCTCTCTCTCTCCACACACACACACACACACACACATCTCCCTGTACCTCTCCCTCCTCCATCCCTCCCTCTCTACTTTGTATATCTCATCTCTCTCCTTCCCTCTATACTTTGTCAGTCCCCTCCTCTATACCACATCTCTCTCCATCACTTATCTCACCTATGTCTCTCTTCCTACCTCTTTCCCTCTCTCACTCTCTCTATCTCTCCTCCTCCCTCCTCCCCACCGCATCTTCTTTCTTCCTCCCTCTTTCTCTCTCCCTCTCTCCTCTCTATCTCACCTTTCTCTTTATCTTTACCTCTCACTCTCTTAGGTCTCTATATCACCATTATCTCTCTCTCTCTCTCTCCAACTTTCCCTCCTTCCCTCTATCACACCCATCCCTTCCTACATTTCCTTCCCTCCAATCTCCCTCTCTCTACCTACCTCTCCCTCCACTCCCTACCACTCCCTCTACCTCTCTCTCCCTCCCCCCTCTTTCTCTCTTACTCTCTCCTTCCCTCTCTACTCTCTATCCCTCTCTCCCCATTTCCCTCTCTACACTCTTTCTCTCTCTCTCCCTTCCTCTCTACCCTCCTCTCCTCTCGCTCTCTCTCTCTCACACACACAATCACCTATATCTCCTTACTTCTCCATCCCTCCATCCCCTCTCTACTTCTCTCTATCTCTCCTCTCTCTCTACATCTCCTTCCCTCTCTTTACCTACCTCTCCCTCCATCACTATATATCTCACTTATGTCTCCCTCTACCTATTTTTGTCTCTAATCTCTATCTCTCCTCTCCCTCTCTTCCCCCTCTTTCTCTCTCAATCTCTCCTGTCTAGCTCACAATTCTCTCTCACCCTCCCTCTCACTTTCTCCTCTCTATCTCACCACTCTCACACACACCTATATCTCCCTCCCTCCCCTTCTTTCTATCTCTACTCTCAGTCTCTCTCCCTTTTGTCCCACCCTCCCTTCACCCTCAATCACTCCTTTCCTATATCTCATCATTCTCTCTCTTTCTCTCTCTTATGTACACACACACCTCTATCTCCCTCTACCTACCTCTCTCTCTCTCTCTCCCTCTCTTTCCCCTCTTTCTCTCTCACTCTCTCCTCTCTATCTCACAATTCTCTTTCCCTCCCTCTCACTCCCTCCTCTCTATCTCACCTATCCATTTCTACCTCTCCCTCCAACCCCTCTCTCTCTCTCTCATTCTCTCACCTCCATACTCTCTCTATCCTCACCACCACCAATATTACCTCCTCCACTCTCTCATCACTCTCTCACCTTCCTTCCTCTCCTCCTCCCACTTGGCCTCTCGGCTCTTTCCTTCCTCTAGCCTCCCACCTTCACCCCTCTTGTATCCCTCTTTCTCTCTCTCTCTCTCTCTCCTCTCTCTCTCCTTCTCTCACCTCTCCAAAAAGGCAGAGATATAAAGAGGGAGGTATAGGGTGCGGGAGGAGAGATAAGAGGGGAGAGGGAGAGGTAGGTAGGGTTATCTGAGATAGAGAGGAGGGAGTGGAGGAAGGAGACAGTAGAGACAAGGATAGCTGCGGAGAACTGTGAGAGAGGAGTGAAGGAGAGGGAGAGAGAAAGAGGTATAGATGGATAGCTAGGTAGAGAGAAGTAGAGAGGGAAGGAGATATGGAGGGAGAGGTAGGGATGGAGAGAGAGAGGTGAGAGAGAGAGGTAGGTAGAGAGAGGTAGGGGGAGATAGAGAGAAGTAGAGAGGGAAGGAGAGATGCAGGGAGAGGTAGGGATATAGGGAGAGACATGGATGGAGAAAGAAAGGTGAGAGAGAAATTAATAGAGAGAGGTAAGTAGAGAGAGGGAGGGGGAGATATAGATAATTAGAGAGGGAAGGAGAGATGCAGGGAGAGGTAAGGATAGAGGGAGAGATACATATGGAGAGAGAAATAGAGAGAGATAGGTAGAGAGAGGGAGGGGTAGAGCAGAGAGAAGCTTGTTAGAGGAAGAGAGGGTGGAGGAGGGAGAGGGAGGTGAGATAGAGAGAGAGGAGGGAGGGAGGGATATGTAGGGAGAGAGGTGAGATAGAGAGAAAGAGAGTAGAGAGGGGAGAGGGGAGAGAGAGGGTTAAGAAGGTAGAGTATTGAGAGAGGGAGGGAGAGAGAAAGAGGTATATGGGTAGGCTAGATAAAGAAGAGTGAAGTTGGTAAGAAAGAGAGAGAGAAGGAGGGAAAGGTAAAGAGGGGATAGCTATGAGAGAGAGAGAGAGAGAGAGAGAGAGAGAGAGAGAGAGAGAGAGAGAGAGAGAGAGGAGGAGAGAGAGAGAGATGGTGAGGAGAGATAGAAAGAGGGGGGAGGGAGAGAGAGAGAGAGAGGAGAGAAAGAGGGGGAGGAAGGGAGAGATAGAGAGAGATGGGGAGGGAAAGGTAGGGAAAGGTAGGGAGAGCAAGAGACAATTGAGATAGAGAGAGTAGAGAGGGAAGGAGAGAGGGATAGAGAGAGGTGATAAAGAGAGGTGATAGAGAGAGAAGTAGAGAGGGAAGAAGGTGGAGAGATTTGAGAGAGGAAAGAAGGGAGGAAGGGAGAAAGAAAGATGTATAGAGGGATAGGTAGGTAGAGAGAAGTAGAGAGGGAATGAGAGATAGAGGGAGAGGTAGGGATGCAAAGAGGTGAGAGAGAAATAGAGAGAGGTAGGTAGAGAGAGGGAGGGGGAGATAAAGAGAAGTATAGAGGGAGGGAGAGAGGGAGGAAGAGGTAGGGAGGGAGAGATAGGTGAGAGAGAGGTGAGAGAGAGAGGGAGGGATAGGTAGGGAGAGAGGTGAGATAGAGAGAAAGAGGGTAGAGAGGGAAGGGGAGAGAGAGATATAGATGATATAGATATGTGATGGAGAGAAGTAGAGAGGTAAGGAGCAAGGTGGAGAGATTGAGAGAGGGAGGGAGGGAGGAAGGGAGAGATAAAGAGGTATATGGGGATAGGTTAGATAGTGAGAAGTAGTGAGCGAAGGTGGGTGGAAGGAAGAGAGAGAGGAGATAAATAAAATTAGAGAGGAGGGAGAGAGAGAGAGAGTGAGAGAGAGAGGTGAGATAGAGAAGTAAAATGGAAGGAGAGAGAGGGGGAGATAGAGAAAATTAGAGAGGGAAGGAGGGAGAGATGGAGAGAGGTGAGATAGAGAGAACTAGAAAGGGAAGGGGAGGAAGAGAGAGAGAGAGAGAGAGAGAGAGAGAGAGAGAGAGAGAGATGGATATAGTGAGAGATAGAGGTAAGGATCATAAGAGATGAAAATGAGTTAGAGAGAGAAAGATGATACAATTTGCTAATTACTAAAATTTGACTTCTTGATTACTGAAATTTGACTGTAAATTATAGGATCTTCCAAAAACTAGAATTTGCATTATAACTCCAAGAGATTCGAAACCACTCTCAAACATCCTTAAACTATATACATGAAATATAACTTAAAGTATAAGTTAATGTTTATTTCATGTATATAGTTTCCCTGATAGAGAGAGAAACAAAAAGCAAAAAAATAAGAGTTCACAAAAATTGATCCAGAAGGATCCAAAAGACCTTAAAAATTCACAGTCTCATAATCATATGGAACCAACTCCATTGCATAGGGCTCGCCTACATGGTCCCTACATAACTTGAATAACGTCAAAAGGAGATTGTATGCCCGAGATATGCTTGGTCAAAGTTTGTTCAACATGAAATCAAAGCTGATCAACCAAAAAAACGAATGATCATGGAACATTTCTATACAAGTTCCATCATGTAGATCTCATCGAGAGATTTTTGGCACATTTTGAACGGACCAAATCCAAGTCTGTATGTGGAAGTTATGACCAGTCAAAGTTGCGGTCAAACTTGGTCAAAGTGGTGATGTGGCATCACCAAAACTTGACACTTGGCAAGAAATGTGGCAAATAATGTGGTAGGACTAGTGATTTTGCATTGACATGGACCAAATAAGTGGAAAAAATATGGATTAAACCATATTTGTTAAAGGAAAAAACATATGGTTTAAAAAAAAAAAAGAGGATTTGGTGGGATTCTATCCGTTAAAATCCTCTTGCCTTGCCTATAAAACAAGGAGAGAAATAAAGCCCGTAAACTTATATTTCAATAAATTAACCCCTTTAACCACCTTCCTCATATTTCAATGAATTATAATACTTTAAGGGGCTTAAAATAATTGGTTAAAGATTTTTATGATTTAAAAGGGGGTTTAGAATATTTCAAGGATTATCCTGTAAGACTCAAATTATAAGAGCCATTATTTTTGAAAAGGGATTAGGATTACTTGAATAGACTAGGAATTATTTCAAAGATATTTTAAGGGGATTTTGAAATATTTTGGATGTAAATGGGAGATATTGGAGATATGGGTATATTTGCCAAATAATATGGTTTTAGCCCATATTAGCAAATAAATTGGTATATAAAGGGGATGTTTTGGCTTGGGAATTAAGCAAGTTTACTTCGAGGAATAATTCCAGTGTGAGAATTTTTGGAGGAGAAGAATTACAAGATGTTATTATACACCAAAATTGTAAAAGTGAGAAAGATTGTGAGGAATTTTGTGAAGGTTTTGAAGCTTGAATATTGTAAGAAGGCATTTTCAGGTGCTTAGCAATATTAATGAAAGCAGTCCAACATTGAGAAGTGGACCTAGAGATGTAGTCCTTTGAAGGATCAACTTCATTATCAACCTGCATTTGATCTTTCTATCTTCCATCTCATTCTTCTTCTATCTCCTATCTTACATTCTCTCTAATTTCATTTTAGTTTATTTTTCAATTCAGTATTTGATTTCTAATTACAACATTTTAGTAATTTGTAATTTCGTTAAGATATATAAATGCGAACCTATTTTGTAATTTCAATGGTTAAACAACATAGTCACACAATTCTATTCTGAGCAGGGAAAAACTATAATTAGGATTAATTTGCAAGTTATTTTGTAAACCTCTAATTATAGATCAAATTGGTATCAGAGCTTCTTAAAAGGAAATTGCAAAAATGAATGTTAACGAGGTTGAAATTGAAACAAGGAGAAGGTGCACTGGAAGAATTCAATCCAAAGATAAGAAAATGAAGGTCTTTTCCACGATCAGAAATGGCAGCTGGACAAAGCCCTACAGAGCTTGATAAGAAAGCTTTCCAGAAAGTATTTCTCGAAATAAAGGCTATGGTGGAAGTTCTTTTCCAAGAGAGACAAGAACGACAGAAGAAAAAGGAACTCAAGAACATAAAGAAGAATGAAGGTGAATCCACTTCAAAATATGATAAAGGTAAATGAGTAGGAGGTGGTAGTGACCCTCCTAAACCTCCATCCCCATCTTCTTTTTCATCCTATTCATCTTCTTCATCTAATTCTACTTCAAAAAAGAAACAACCTATATAGTCTAAAGCTAATATACCTTTAGTGAAGCTTGACGTTAAATTTGATTTGCCAACCTATAATGGAGAACTAGATGCAAAAAAACTTGATAATTGGATAAAACAAATTGAAGTTTATTGTAGAATTCAGAAGTTTACTGAGGATTCTCAAAAAATACAATTAGCCACTCTTCACCTGGGAGGCACAACCTTGATCTGGTGGGAGAGCAGAACTTAGGAAGATCTAAGCCAATATGATAAAATTATTTCTTCTCGGTTTGAGTTTATAGCTGCATTAAAGAAATAGTTTTATCCATCAGGTCATATGCAAAAAGTAGTAATGAATTGGAAATCATTAAAGCAAGAGAAAGGACAAAGTGTACAAGATTATACACAAGAGTTTAGGAAAAGATCTTTAATTTTGGGCATTCCATTATATGCACATGAAACTTTGTTAAGGTATATAGGAGGATTATATGAAAATTTGAGGCATACAATACTTATGTTTAATCCAACTAACCTTGATGAAGCTAGTGTGCAAGCCATTCATCTAGAAACAAGCTCGTGGAATAGCCATGATGGTCTCTTAATGGACTCCAATAAACACAAAGGGAGCAAGAAAGGGAAGGAGAAAATGCAACAAAAAAATACTGTAAAGAAAGAGGAGGATAAGCTTTATTGCTCACATTGCAAGAAGAAAGGGCACGAAGATGCAAAGTGGTTGAAATTGCATCCTGATTAGAAACTAAAGTGGCTCAAAGATCGAAAGGGTAAGAAAAAGACTGCAACTATCGTGCATGATCTCATGTCATATTTCGATGATGAAACCAAGATCATAGTTGTGGGTGTAAAAGGTAACATTCTTGTTGTCAGTACTAGTTCCCATGCTTTTTTTGTAAAGTGTAATAAAGTACTTGTTGAAAGTAAGAGGAATGAATTGTTTCATATAAGGGCTATTGCAAAACAAATAATATTGATACACTCATAGATAGTGGATCACAAGTGAATCTAATCTCTGAACAAATTGTTAAGGAATTGGGAGTAAAAACAACTCCTCATCCTTGACCCTATCCATTGGGTTGGGTGCATGATAATGCTCGGCTACATGTATCAAGGCAATGTAAACTCCAATTTACAATCACATCCAAGTTTGTAGATGAGGTAGAGTTAGATGTAATTCTTCTTGACATCTATGGGACGGTTATAGGCAGTCCTTATTTGTATGACAGAAAAGCCATTTTCTACAGGGAACATAACAAGTATCATTTGTTTAAGGATGGAATTGAATATATTGTAAAAGCTCATCACATGAAGAATGATAGATCTATTGTAAACAAAGGGCATATGAAGATGATTGTAAATGCAACCAATGCTTTAACTCTCATGTTTGTAACATCTAGTGATACTAAGCATGAAGATGATAGAGTGTCACAGACAACACAATGTGAGGATCAGTTGCAAGCACAATTAAGCCTTCAGCCAAAGGTGATAAAAGAGGGTTTGAACGATTCATTTTCTAATAATGTTCTTGTTTAGAAGATTTAGCACATTGATACTTTTTTCTTCACATCAGTTTATTTAGTACTGTTGCTTGTTATTCTGCTAGTTATTTCTATGTGGATGATGAATGTGACAGTGAATATTGATGAACATGCAGTTGATTGTATCAGCAATGCTAGCTCATTTTTCTTCATGTTTGTGATGGGTCAGATGTTCAAGATTCTAGTACACAGGACAAATGATACTGGGCAACTAAGGCGAAAATTCCCTCACTTAAATTCTATGTAAAAATAGACTTTTGGAGGTCCAAAAGCTTCTCAATTGGGAGGAATGATCCAGGAGGATCTAGAAGACCTTAAAAATTTATAGTCTGATAATCATATGGAACCAGCTCCATTGCATAGGGCTCACCTACACGGTCACGACACAACTTGAATCATGTCAAAAGGAGATCGTATGCCCAAGACATACTTGGTCAAAGCTGGTCAACCAAAAAAATTAATGATCATGGAACATTTCTATACAAGTTCCATCATGTAGATCTCGTTGAGAGATTTCCGACACATTTTGAACGGACCAAATCCAAGTCTGTATGTGGAAGTTATGACGAGTCAAAGTTGCGATCAAACTTGGTCAAAGTGGTGATGTGACATCACCGAAACTTGACACTTGGCAAGACACGTGGCAGATGACATGGAAAGACTAGTGAGTTGGCACTGACATGGACCAAATAAGTGGAAACAAATATGGATTAAACCATGTTTGTTAAAGAAAAAAACATATGGTTTAAAAAAAAAAAGAGGATTTGGTGGGATTTTATCCCTTAAAATCCTCTTGCCTTGCCCATAAAACAATGAGAGAAATAAAGCCCATAAACTTATATTTCAACAAATTAACCCCTTTAACCACCTTCCTCATATTGCAACGAATTATAATATTTTAAGGGGCTTAAAATAATTGGTTAAAGATTTTTATGATTTAAAAGGGGGTTTAGAATATTTCAAGGATTATCTTGTAAGGCTCAAATTATAAGATCCATTATTTTTAAAAAGGGTTAGGATTACTTGAATGGATTAGGAATTATTTCAAAGATATTTTAAGGGGATTTTGAAATATTTTGGATGTAAATGGGATATATTAGAGATATGGGTATATTTGCCAAATAATATGGCTTTAGCCCATATTAGCAAATAAATTGGTATATAAAGGGGATGTTTTGGCTTGAGAATTAAGAAAGTTTACTTGGAGGAATAATTGTGGTGTGATAAATTTTGGAGGAGAAGAATTACAAGGTGTTATTATACACCAAAAATGTAAAAGTGAGAGATTGTGAGGAATTTTGTACAAGTTTTGAAGCTTGAATATTGTAAGAAGGCATTTTCAAGTGCTTGGCAATATTAATGAAAGCAGTCTAACATTGAGAAGCAGACTTGGAGACGTAGTCCTTTGAAGGACGAACTCCGTTATCAACCTACGTTTGATCTTTCTATCTTCCATCTCATTCTTCTTCTATCTCCTATCTTACATTCTCTCTAATTTCATTTCAGTTTAGTTTTCAATTTAGTATTTGATTTCTAATTACAACATTTTAGTAATTAGTAATTTCATTAAGTTATATAAATGTGAACCTATTTTGTAATTTCAATGGTTAAACAACATAGTCACACAATTATGTTGTGATCGGGGAAAAAATGTAATTAGGATTAATTTGCAAGTTAATTTGTAAACCTCTAATTACAGATCAAAAATACATTACAAAAATTCATGTACTTCATTTGGCACTCGCTAAATTATCTACATTGAGAAATACCAACCCAAAGGGTTGGATTTTGCTTTGGGCATCCAACCCAAAGGGTTGGACGACCATTTGATGCCAAGGATGGGATTTTTTGAAAGGGTAACAAAATTTCACATATTTTTGGTCAAGCTACCTGTCAGGATTACACATCTTTCAATGCAAGTTTATAAAAAAATTGTGATGACGTTAGGCTCTCTCTTACTTATATAACCATATAGTTTTTCTAATATTTAGATTATGTTAAGGTTTTCATCCATCAATTCTATTGTTTGTGCCTACGTTTTTTGTCAAAAACCAACATGTGCTAGTTTTAGGATAGATTTTTACTCGTTCATCAACTTTTGAAAAAAATTACATTTTTATAAACTAGACTCCATTCTACACATAATGAAAAATAAATAAATTAATTTTTGATTAGTTCTCTAAAAAATTAGGGGGGAGAATGCTCAAATTTTAGCTTTTCAAGATGTGTCCACTTCAAAAATTCATAAAATATTATATATTCATTAAAATAAATAACCAAAAGAATGAGAATAATCTACATCGTGTTAGCTAATTTCTCACCATTCAAATTTTTAAAATTCTAAAATAAAGTTAACATAAAGGGAGAGGCCCTCATACACTATGCTATTTTTTTGATAAAAATAGGACCACTTTTGGCCCCCCTTTTTGAAACCCTTAATCTTCATTATTTTCAAAATAAATTAGTAGCTTAGAAAGTAGACTCGGAGAACTTCAACTCTTGTTCTTATTGTATCTTCAAATTTTGAGCACAACTATCTTCATTTTTTCATGAACATTAGACTTTACTGATTTAAAAAAAAAAAGGTGGCATCTTAAGAGACATTTTTGTGTCATAGCTTGGTGCACATACACAACTATAAATCAAGACTTATTTAACTATCCACCATAACACACCTCCTTTTGTGAATTGACACTTAATTATCCATTAATAAAAACCTACAAAACTATGAATCAAGACATACCCAACTATCCATGGATACAACTTGTCAAAACAAACCTACCATGCCCCCCTTGCTCCACGAAGAGACTCAAAATGAAACTATGTTTCTTCTCATGCAAGATATCATATTTGAATGAGAAGCTAGCTTGAGATGGTTAAAACACCTTTTGCCTCTAATAGATCTATGCAAACTAAAGCTTGAGCATATAGATAATTTATGTTATTTCAAACCTCTAGTTGTTTGTTTGAATGTGTATTTTTTCTTATATTTTTGTATTCACCAACATCCTATGCTTGATACATAAAATACTACATTTTGTGTGTTCATTCATTGACTTTTTTGGGAAATCTTCTTTGCATTTAAGTAGCCTTGATTAATGAGTGGGATTTGATCTTATGTAAGTACTCATTGACAATTTCTATGTAGATGACTATGCAAATACTATTCCTTTCTTTTTGTTGTTGTAGATGTGTCTTCTCCTTCTCCAAACTATTAGATTGTATGTTTCTAGTCCTTGTACAACTGGAGGGGTCTTCAATTTTGGTGCATCAACTTTTAGTTAGTTTTTAATTCCATGCTCTCTCTATCCAGATTCACCCCAATCATTGTTAGGTTACTGCTAGTGTAAGAGGAGTCAACCTTTCAATCCTAAAGGCTATCTATGTCTCAATATCATTCATTCATAGGACTTCCCATTTTTGTGCTCCCTACATGGTTTGGGTGTAAGATGCACCTCACACTTAAGTAGGTAGTTGTAATATCAAAGCATCAATAGGTACAAAATGTCAGCCTTATATATTTTCTTCTCTAATCTCATTTACACATATAGTCATTATTCTTTTGATCCTCCATATTATGCTTGTGGTTGTTTCCTTTGACAATGATGTAGACACATATATGTCATACACATTTTAGCCTTGTTTTCTTCAAGTCATTAGACTCTATAGACACTAAAAATTGTCCTAGGCCCACAAACACTATTTTCTTCATCAAATCCCCTTTCTTCCTTAATAATTAAATAATTTTAATTATTTGACTATTGTCTAATGCATAGTTGGAAGACTCGACCCAAAAAAAACTCGCCAAGCCAAAAATTGGAGAGTCAACAAAAACTTGGCGAAAACTCAGCAAAAAACTCAAGAACTTAAACAATTGCTTAAATTTCATTAGAAACACATTTTTTTTGCAAAATTCAATTACAAGATGAATACAATGAGTCCATAAATGAGTACAAAAGTGTTTTCTATTAATTTTGATTGATTTTAATGAAAATTGATTACGAAATCACATTCTCATGTGGAATCTTGATGGATAAAAGCCTGAAAGTTTGATACATGAAAATAGTAAAACTATAACTAGAAGCAAATACTAAACAGTAACTAAATACAACATGCTAGACTTTCCTCTTCCCTAGTCTAGCAGTAGCTAGGGAAGGGGTGGGTCCTCTAGTTCGGTCACATGTGCATGGTGGTGGTGGCGGTGCTACTGTTGCTAGCTCCTCGGATGGCATGGAAGGCTATGGCTTAGGCTTGACCACCATCCTAGAAGTGTCTGGCTCTGGAAGACTCTCATCCACATCCTCATGAATGTCCTCCAACTCTACTAGTGCATGGGCACCCATAGTGCCTTCATTCCTCCAAGGGGTCACAAAAGTTGATGTTTTTCTTCATTTTGGTGTTTTTCATGTAATAAGGTCTAAGAATATCATTTCATGTTTGTTGGAGTCTAAGTTAGGTAATTAGGTGAATGGAAGTGTCAATGTTGCACAATGTTGTCAAATTGCACATTGGTGGAATATGAACAGTTGTAATTAAAAAATTTGGTTATGAACCATTGGAAAATCATTGTAAGTGTTTAAAAAAAGGCCTTGTATGGTCGACACAGAGTTTCGAGAAGATTGGAATGAAAAAAACTTCATTTTTCCATGTTTTACTTGTATTTTTCTATGTTAAACAACCTATTATTCACGTTGTACGACCTTGTACGGTTGAGTATGGTCATGAAAATTACATGGATGGAAAGAGAATTTAATCTTAGATGTTTTTTTATTATTACCAGTCCAAAAGGAAAGTTCGTTTAGTTGGTCTACCATGTCAATCTTCTTAACAACCCTATTCAAGAACTAAGGTTTCCACAAATAAGAAAAATGCATATATTTTTAATCCACTGTCAAAAATCTATAAAAATTGGCGAAAGTTTCTATTTTGAGGGTATCTAAAAACCCTTTAGAGGATATTTCATAGTTTTCCATTTTGGTGGAGTTATTGATGAAAGTTTGATTACATTTGTGTGTAGATAGACCAAGAAGCCCTAGTGTTTGGAGAAAATTGTTGTAAACAATTGAAGGGATGATCCTTGATGTAAGAATTGATGATTTAGTCCATGTATGACATGTTGAAGGTATTGAAACAAGTGTTGAGACAATTTGATTCCCTAAACCCATTTGGAGCATGCCTAGTTGCCAATTAGGCCTAGTTAAGGAATAAGACAGTAAAAAATTGAAGTTTTTTGTACAAAGTACCCTACCTTGGTTTTGATATATGTTAAGTAATGGCCAAATGGGTATCTCAAAAAATTCTTATTTCTTGGAGATCAGTTCCAGTTGGAAAGTTATGTCTAAAATTTCCTTTTTGAAAGGTTACAAGGAAGAACGAGAGTTTGTGAAGCAAACCCATCATTTGATGTTTGAGGGTTTGGATGAGTGATTGTTTGTGAGTCTTTTGTGATTGTTTACCCCTGATCTACATCAAATTGGTATCATAGCCTAAATATCTGGGTAAGGCAGTTTTTGAAGTTTGTGTATTATCTTTTTTTGCAGGTTGAAGGAAGAAATTGGATCCCAAAAGACTAGGCCAAGGGAAAAGAAAGGGGCCTAAGGTGAGGTATCACGAAGACAAGAAGCAATAGAAAGAAGTAAGGTGAAAAAGAATTTCTTACCAAAAGGAGAATGGAAGTGTTGAGGAGAAGATTCCATGGAGACCTACAAAGTAAGGAGTTACCAAGAAAGAAACAAGTGATGAGAAAAGAGAGAAGTGAGATGAAGAAGAAAAATGAGAAGGAAGAACAGATGAATGTTCAACAAAAGATAATAGAGTTGAGACACACCTTGGAAGAAATGGAAAAATGAATGGATATTGAGATGCAACCGTTGCTTGAGAGAGCAAAGCAAGAAAATGGTTGGCATTGGCCAATAAGGAAGAAGGTTAAGTGGCCTATCCATAAGATCTTTCAAAGGAGAAGAAGGCAAAAGAGGACAACGACAAGGACGAATGAGTTGCAAGATATGTTGAAAGGAAGGGTTCTAGAAGCATCTGAAGAGACAAACGAATCTTATGTTTTTGAAACTAAGCCTTTGTGTGAGTATGTGTTTGCAAGTAATAATATGATGATAAAGAAGGAAAGACCCAATCAAAACCAGGGATGTTCACTTGAAGAGGTTGAGGGCGTGCATTCCGATAAAGTTTTTCAAAATGGAGAAACTAGGAACAATGAAAGAAAGCATGAGTTGATACAATCTCAAGCAATGAAGCAGATGGATGAAGTAGGTATTACAAAGGTAGAAAAATAAAGTTATGGTATGTATTTTTGTATTTCCTATGGAGTTGAAACCCTTGAGTATGAAGGCAAGATAGGAGAAATTCCTTTGAGTAAGGGAATACTATATTCCATTCAAGATTTTCTCGAGGTTATTGAACCAACAGTTGACATGTTGAAAGGATTAGTGGGTGAGTGTGGCAAACACCACATAGTTGTATTGTAAGGGTCGCTTTCAAATCTGAGCAATGATAGTGTTGAAAAGGAAAGAAGCACTCAATCTTTTCTATTTTCCTTAGAGGGTGAAGAATATACACATTGATTGCAAGAGTTCCACAAGGAGATATTGGAGGTTAGTGATGATTTACTTCTTTTAGAGAGCAGTGCCATTGATCAAGAAACTATGTTTGTTGTCCTAATGGTGAGAGATAAAGAGAGGGGATAGGATGTTTTGTGTGTAATGGTAAACTTGAGGGGTGAGAAGCCTAAGCTCAAAATGAAACAATTCATTGAAGGAGATCAAGGTCCTATTGGAATACATGACATCCATCAAGGAAAAAGGGATTGGTTACAAGGTGAGGTGGCAGACACAAACAAAGGGAAATTGTAAGCAAGGGGGCAATTGATTTGAAGGCTGCAGATTTAGTTTTGATTTGTATCTTTTACAAATGGATGTTGCAGGTTCACATGTAGGTTTAGATGTTTAGTGGATTAGATATCTTCTATCAAGCATACCTATGGTTTTGGGTTCTTAACTCAAGAGGAGCTTGAGTTCTTTTCTTCCCTGGGAGTACGGTGCAGGGGCACCCACAGTGCCTTCATGCCTCCAAGGGGTCACAAAATTTGATGTTTTGTTTTTTCTTTGTTCTTTTCATAATAAGGTCTAAGAAGTCTATTTCATGTGTGTTGGAGTCTAAGTTAGGTCATTATGTGAATGGAAGTGTCTAGATGCAAAAAGTGTCAATGTTGCACAATGTTGTCAAATTGCACATTGGTGGAATATGAATAGTTGTAATTTGAAAAGTTGGTTATGAACCATTGGAAAATGGTTGTAAGTGTTTAAAAAAAGGCCTTGTATGGTAGACACGGAGTTTGGAGAAGATTGGAATGCAAAAAACTTCACTTCGCCATGTTTTACTTGCATTTTTCTATGTGAAACAACCTGTTATTCACGTTGTACGACCTTGTATGGTTAAGTACGACCCTGAAACTTACATGGATGGAAAGAGGATTTAATCTCAGATGTTTTTTGTTCTTACCAGTCCAAAATAAAATTTTGTTTAGTTGGTCTACCATGTCAATCTTCTTAACAACCCTACTTAGGAACTAGGGTTTCCAACAGATAAGAAAAATGCATATCTTTTTATTCCACTATAAAAAATCTATAAAAATTGGTTAATGGTTTTTTTTTGAAGGTATCTAAAAACCCTTTAGAGGATATTTCATAATTTTTTATTTTGGTGGAGTTACTAATGAATTTTGGCTTGCATTTGTGTGTAGACAAACCAAGAAGCCCTAGTGATTTGGGAAAATTGTTGTAAGCAATTGAAGGGATGATCCCTGATATAAGAATTGGTGATTTAGGCCATGTATGACATGTTGAAGGTATTGGAACAATTTTTGAGACAATTTGATGCCCTAAACCCATTTAGAGCATGCCCAGTTGCCAATTAGGCCTAGTTAAGGAATAAGACAACCAAAAATTCAAGTTTTCCGTACAAAGTACCCTACCTTGGTTTTGAGATATGTTAAATAATGGTCAAATGGGTATCTAAAACAAGTCTTCTTTCTAAGAGATCAGTTTTTTTTGGAAAGTTATGTCTAAAATTTCCTTTTTGAAAGGCTACAAGGAAGAACAAGGGTTTGTGAAGCAAACCCATCATTTGATGTTTGAGGGTTTGGATGAATGATTGTTTGTGAGTCTTTTGAGATTGTTTACCCCTACTTTGCATCACCTACATCTCCTGATGCACCCACATCCTCCATTTCCTGTATCCTTAAGTCAAGGATTTCGTCTGCGATAAACAATAGAGGTTGCTCATCTTGCCATGTCCAATCACTATAAGGATCTATCTCATCTAAATCAATAGGATCCAGTGATTTTTCTTCTACTCTCTTTGTGCGCAACCAAAGTTTGTATTGCATAAAGATAAGGTCATTGAGGTGATTTTGTGCTAACTTGTTCCTCTTCTTTGTGTGAATGGCCTCAAACAAGCTCCAATTATGCTCACAACTGGATGCACTACAAGGATGACATAGTATACAAAGGAAAATTCTTTGTAGATGTGGGGTATTTCCACCCCAAGTTTTCCACCAAACCTCTGTAAAAAAAATTAATATTGAAGAGTTAGAAAACAAAGTCAAATACTCAAAAGTCAACACATTTTATCAAATTATAAGATGCATGTGAAATAAAGTTAAAATTTAAAGACTCCCAATTTTATACTTGGTGGCTGAGTGGTTCTTCCTCTAATAGCTAGCTTTGAAGAAAAGTGATTACTCCTTGCTTCCTTGTAGATATCCAACTCGTTGAAAATGAGGTCTCTCAGTACAACCATGGATTCTATCTTCTGAATGCATGTTGTGAGCCCCTCCATAACCTCTCTATTAGGATTAGAGAAACTCTCTGAGAAGAGATAATTAGGGTTGAGGAAGTACCCTGCTGCGTGGATGGGTTGGTGGAGTTGATTGTTGCACCTCCTATCAACAATCTCCTATATGGGATCAAATTTGAGGTTGTCCCCCATGTAATAACTTTTGATAGCCTCCTTGGCCCTATCCATGGCCTCATAAATGTATCCCATTGGGTTTTGATCCCCATCTACCAAGCAGAGGACTCTAACTAAGGGCTCTGACACCTAGATTAAAAGTACAAAAAGATCAAAGTTAGAAATTTATAATGAAAGGCTTAAAGTTAAATTAAAATATATATATATATATTTATATTCAACTTGAGTTTAAAATTAAAATCAAAGTTTTAAAGTTACCTTTACGATCTCTGTAGCTCTTTGTGCAAACAAGGTGTCGAAGACTATTGTTGAAACTCTCTCTCCTTCGGGCTTCTTTGAATACGTGGAGTCATTCCATGCTTGACTCACAAACATTTTTTTTTAAAGAGCCCAAAGAATCCAAAATGCTTTGCAATGTTAGGAAAATTGTGCAAACTTTGTAGCACCCAATCTCACCAACTCTTTCCCTCACACATGCTCTCTCATCAAATTAAGAACCCAAGGGTGATTGAAGATAAATTTTGTTGTGATGCTCCTTGCATCATCTACAATTGGTGCCACCCAAACAAGTTTTCCTATGTCCTCCAAAAAAGGTCAAGGCAATGGGCTGCACAATGGTGCCACCCAAACAAGTTTGCCTATGTCCTCCAAAAAAAGGTCAAGGCAATGGGCCGCACAAGGTGACCAAAAGAGTGATGGATGTCTAATCTCAAGCATTCTCCTAGCTGCCACATATGCTGCTACATTATCCACGATGATTTGCACCACATTAGAAATACCCACCTCCATCACAACTTCTTCCAAAAATGTACACAATGTATCTGCAGTTTTTATCTTGTTGGAAGCATCCACCAATTTCCAAAACACAACTTCACCTTTGGAAGCAACCAAAAAATTAAGGATGGCGCGGTTTCTCCTATCCGTCCACCCATCAGAAAGAATGGTGTAGGTTGCAACCATATTTCTTCCATGCATTTTTTTGTTCTTCCACCACATGCATGTCCCTTTTGGTTGTATTTGTGAGCAACTTGCAAGTACAAAGTAAAATAATTGAATACATTAATTGTAAGTTTTAAACAAAAAATAGCTTGAATTCAACAAAAATTAATTTAGATTAAATAACATAAGCTTAGCATAAAATTTAAGTTGACTTACCTACCACTCAAATCTTTGCAAGAAGGTGGCTTGTAGTCTTTTCCCGCAACTGTCAATGTGGTGACCATATTGTGCCAATAGGGACTACTCACCAAATTGAATGGTATGTTATTGAAACTCCTTGTTCCACCCTGTAGCCTCCAATGAAATTTGTGCTCCTGGTGTGTTTCGTGGCACAAAAAAACTTTGTGGGTTGCGTGAAGATGAAGGTTGTGGTGGCATTGGCACTCTACTCAAAGTAGAGGAAATGAGGGACCTAGAGGATGGTGCGGATGTGGCTGTGCCATGAGTGAATCCGTGGACCACAAAGAGAGCTCACAATGCCAATATCCACCTCCTCATTTGACTCTATCTCCACTTTCTCGGCCTCGGGCTCCTAACCATGTCCACTAGCTATGGTTGCTGCTATGGTTCTTTTTGCCCTCTCCCTTTGCATTTTTCTTTCATTGGCAACTGAAAGTAGGGAAATCATCTCTCTTCCAATCTCTTCTTTTCCCTTCTCACAAGGCTTGGAATCACACTGAGGAATTCCTATAAGATGGTATTTGAGGTGATTTATGTCTCCATGATATGTATTCTTACACTCACTGCAAACAACTCTTCCAAGTACCGACCCTCTCATAGCATACTTCCATGTAGGGTCTCTAGCCCCTAGAGGACGAGTGCATAAAACCCATGATGGTGTGGGCATTGATGAGGCTAAACTAGAGCTAGAAGCCATTATAGTGTGTATTCAATCTACACATACAAAAAAATGTACAACATATTAGTTTTTTAATACAAAAACATCTAAAAAACAACCTAAATCATTAAAAAATCACTCTAAATTTGATTTAAATTGATACAAATGTGTTTAAGTGAATTATAAATTAATATTATTAATTAATCTAAAGATTGTACACAAAAAATGATCCTAGGTCTAAAAATTTCAAAAAATAGTTAAAAAATGAAAAAAATCAGAAAAAATCAACAAAAGATTGTGATGAATCTTGTTTTTTGGATTCTAAATGCAAAAAAATTGCTTCTTTGTGCTCTATCATGTCTTTTTTTCAATCTGGAATGGGTATTTTGCAAGAAGAATGAAATAAAATGATTAATAAAAAACAAAAAACAAAAACAAAAACCCTACCTGTGAATCAAATTTTCCTTGAAAATCTGCACAGAATGGCATTTGAATCCACTCTCCTCAATGAAAGATCGTTGGAAATGATGTCTCCTTGCTTGGGGGGTAGGGGGGTTAGCTCTTCACAAAAAGTTTAAGTGTTTTTTAAATGAATTAAAACTCAAAAAGACGTTTCAGCCTTTAATTCTTGCGCAACCAAGTCGTTTGCACAGACTCGCGAGTTTTTGGGGAGTACTCACCGAGTTTTTTAAAAAACTCAAAAAAACTCGTCCAGTTTGACTCGGCAAGTTAACTCTGTGAAAAATAATTTTTGAAAAAAACTCGCACTCGCAAATTTTAAAAAACTCAACGTGTTTTCTATGAGTCTTCCATCTATGGTCTAATGTCATATTTCTGCTATTAAATAAATAGCTTTAATTATTTAATTAATTCATTGCTTTCTTTTATTTCTTCCCTTGATTAATTAAATAAATTTTATGTATTTAATTATTTATCATTTTTACTATAATTAAATAATTATTTTAATTATTCATTATCCTTTTCTTCCATAAATTAAATAAATTTTATTTATTTAACGACTTACTAATTTTTCCTTTCTCCCACTTTTGAATTAAATTATTATTTAATCAAAAAGTCAACCTATCACATGTCTTCTATAATTAAATAATATTTTCATTATTAAATTATTTACTTTCCCTCCTTAATTAAATATCTCCAACAACTTCTTTTTATGTGCCAACCTCTTTATCCATGTCATTCTTATCTCTTCACATCTCAATTAATTTCCACCCTTCATTGAATTATTTTATAACTCAATCTCAGTAATTCATCCTTATCTTTGCCCTAATTTAGCCCTAACCCTATTTCATAGTACAACTTTCATTCTTGGCCATTGATTGTCATATCTTATTGATTTTTAATCTCATACCTTTATTTCAATTTAGCATTCTATAAAAGACACCTATTATTGTCATTTCAACATCTTATGCTACCCAGTTCATGCTTAAGTACATGCTATCAAAGGAGACTACTACAATCTCCAATATTTTGCTATCATTGTCATTAGGTTATCATTGCATACTCAAATATGAGGGAAATCAATCACATCAAGCAAAATGGAGGACAATGGAGGTGAATCAACCATGGCATAGGTAATATTGCTTTATGTTTATGTTTTTATGTTAGATTCTACTTCATTGGTGGTTTAGGAATTTATGCTTTTAGTTTTTATGCTTTATTACCTTAACCTTAATTTTACCCTATTCTACATTGGTAAACTTGACATGAACTAACTTTATTTGGAAGAATTTTTTAGAAAATTTGAAGTTTCAGGTCTAAAACGCAATCACAAGCCCAAACGATGCATTTTCCAAAAGCCAAAGAACCACAATCACTTCCCCGAATGTCGCATCTATTTAAATATAGGGAAAATCTTCTCATTAAGTATATTTTTGGGTTTTTCTATTATTTTTCAATTCTTTGGTTTTATTCTAATCTCTAGACATCATAATTGCATCATATCAATTTCAGTTTTTATCAAATTTTATTAGATTTAGGTGTTTTTGCAGCTTTAGGTTTTTGCAATGCAATTGCTGAGGGCTTCACCATAATCGCTTTCATTGTAGTTGAAATACCAAGCGCCACAGTCGCCATTTTCTGCACTGCATCTATTTTGTGAGCCGCAACTATTATTTCCTGCACCACATTTCCTTGTTCATTTGAAATAGGGTTTTATTAGGTATTTTCAATTTATGTCTTTTGCATTCGGTAGATTAGAGGTTTTTGGTTTACTGTTCTTTAGTTTACATCGTGTGGCATAGGTTCGAGGAGGCATTTTGTATTTGGAGTTGCTAACCCATTTCTTGCATGATTTGTTTATCTTTGGTTAAGATAAGAACTTTGATTTTGGTTCATTCACACTCATTGGGCTTAAAATTAACCACAATCTACATTTACACTCATTTGGCTTAAAATTAACTTGCATTTCTCACTCATGGGTTTAAAATGAAGAACAATCTTGCATCTTTCACTCATTGGTCTTAAAAAGTAAAATAACTTGCATTTTTACACTTATTTGGGTTAAAAAGAACTTGCATAATTTTCACACACATTTGGTCTTAAAAAGAACAAACAATTTGCATCAAGTGTCTTTACAACTTTCACATTTTGATTTGGGGCTTAAAAAAACCCATTGTCTTTATTGTCTTGTGATTTTGTACTTGTTTTGAGGTGTGTATGTTCTTCCCTCACACCTTGAGTGATCTTGGGAATCAAAAACACTTCTTGACATTTTCACTATCACACCACACATTTGGTTTTATTAAGGTTAATGAACTCTTGCTAGTGTGAGTCAAGCACATTGTGTATGCTCTCTCCTTACACCTTGAGGGATCTTGGAGATCAAAAACATTGTGCTTGTCTTGCTTTTGTTATAACCCATTAGAGTGGGCCTACCAATGTGGGATGCATCCGTACGAAGAACTCCTTGGTGACCTCAACTGATTTTCCCTCGGGCCAATATATAAAAGGATAAGGTGAAATCCAAGTCCAAACTACCTTGTTGCCTAGTTGTTCCACTTGTTGGGAGGTAAGTCCTTGAGTTGGGACTAAAAGACAAATAGTTAGAGGCTCACCCCTTATGATTGAGTTTTTTATTGGCATCACGCTCAGTGTAGGGGATGTGCATTGTACCTTGAAAGTTACTCACCATATGACTCCCTTGAGATGAGAGGGAAATCCCTGACATAACATAAGTTACTTGTTTTTACTTGTAACTTTTCGAGGAGAGGGTGATTTGGGTTATCCTTCCATTCTAGGAGGCCCCTATCCCTCCTCTCTCGCAAACAAAAAGTGTTAGGGGGTTCCTACCTTTATCAAAGAGATTCCAAGTTGTGGGCCCAAGGGTCGCACCTTTGGCCATTGACCATAGGATACGAAAGTGTTTTATATGTGTGAATTGTCTTCGATTTGTGCTAGACCCATGGTAATTGAGGTGACTAACCTTTGAACATACACATTATGATCACACATTTTGACATTCATACCAACCAAGACTAATGTTTTCAGACTATTTGTTGTATTTGCCATCAAATTTCATAGAAACTAGATTAAAAATCAGTCAAAATCACTCAAACTAGGACAAAAACAAGTTGTTCACTACATTTGACACTGTTAACCACAATTTATTTCTAGAACGTCGCATCTTCTAAATCCAAAACATCACAATTGCTTCTCAAAACGTCGCATCTAATAAAAACTAGAACACTGCAATCGCTGTTCAGAACACCGCATTTTCTAGTTGGATAATTTTTTAGGGAATTCTGGTACAGTCCTATTTCTAATCAATTCCTGATTGTATTCTTGCTATCATACCACAAACTTGCAATTATCAGATCTGTCATTCCATCTCATTCATTGGCTCACCTTTGCATTAGGTTTCATACATCATAGGTCAAAATTTTGGTCATCTATTAGGTTCATACACCTTTGCAGATGAGACTTTAGACCAAACCATAGTCACAAATTCATATTATCTTGACCTTTTCTTTCAAATCAATCTTGTCCTTTGTCCTTTAGGTTGATTCTTTAAACTCATAAGTCTAGTTTGAGGCCACCTTCTCACTTGTCATCATTTAAGTCCTTGTCCCTATTAAGGTCTTGGTAATCAGATTTTTCACTTTGGCTATCTTTAGTTTGGTTGATAATCTCCTCTTCGGTTCACCAAAAGTGCTTAGTTTTCATATTAGGTCATATTACCCACACCTTCATCACAACATTATATTGGAATTACTTTAGTCATAGACTTACCATAGATTTTGATCATTGTGACATTATCCTATCTACATTTTGACTATTGTCACTTTGCATCTTTAATCTTGGTACATCATCATTTGGCATCCCTTATATCTTGAAAAATACTAAAAACATGGTGTAGTTGCATATCCTAGCCTTAGTCTCACCTTTGTATTGTCATTCCTTAGACTTCATTTCCACTCATCCCACTTGCAAGTCTTTTTATGGTCCTAACAAGACTACAAAGGAAGAGAAAAGAAATGGACCTATTCCAAGACGACGATGACCTTTACAAATACACTAGCAAAATAAAATTTGGATCCTCTTCAAATGAAGCACCTAGACCACATACTCCTTTTGACAAATACAAGACTAGGGACATAATTGAGGATGAAATAGAGGCAGCCTCCCAAGACCCCTATGTGGCACAATTTGTGGATGAGATAGTGACACTCAAATATTCTTAGCCAAGCTTTTGCATAATGGTGCCAAAATACCTCATGACTTTGATGCTAACATGCTTCAAGCAGAACCAACACCAAAAAAACAAAGCCAACGACATGTCACATCTACTCCTAAACATTCTATCCCACAAATCAATGCTACTATTCCATTAGGAGGGTCAACACAAGATTCTACCACAATCCACATGACAGTATTTGGAACACAAGCAATGACACAATCCATGACACAACCCTTTGGCACTACTAATCCATTTGGATCATCATCTCATGCCATGGGTGCATCATCATCAAATCCTTTTGGTAAAAATAAGAGGACAAAGGTCGATATTTGTGGACCCAAGACACCAATAAACACTTCAAACACCAATATATCACAAGGTCCTAACACAAGCATTCCCCAAAAATCCAACACACAAGGGCCCTTCAACCAATATGGTAACCAAAACACACAAGCTCAAAATACTCCCAATCCTTTCCATACACAATTCAATACAAACACCTCACACATACCTCAAATCCCAACTTTCACCTCACACATTCCAACTCAAACTTTCACACCACATATCCAAACTCAAACCCCACACATTCAAACTAAAATCCCATCATACACTCATAACATCCCAAATCAAAACATACCATATACACCTAGAGTCAATACCAACTCATCCAAGAAACATATGGGATTGCAAAACACTAACATGGGCCCCTATCACAATGCAGTTGAAAATTTTGTGGACACATCACTCACAATATGATGTCTTAGCCAATCAAATGCTTTCCTTACAAAAACAAGTGGAAAACATGCAACTATCGACCAAAAAGACTTACTCAACCCAAGAGTTATGTCCATAGCCATTTGACAGAAGTTTATACATGCCTCCCTTTCCTCATAACTATGCCATGCCAAATTTACCCAAGTATAGAGGAAAAGGGAATCCCATTGAACATGTAAGAGAGTTCCACATGGATTTGATAGACATTTCATCTTAATAGACATATCTCATGAGACTATTCCCTAGGAGTCTGGCAAGACAAGCACTAGAATGGTTTGCTCATCTACCTTCTGGCATAAGAACATGGAGCGAACTAGTCGACAAATTTATCACTCACTTTGCCTATAACATTGAAAATGACATCACCATAGCCACTTTATGTCACACAAAACAAGAAGAGGGTGAGTCATTCATAATGTTCTTCCAAAGGTGGAGGAGCTTAGCTAGTCGTTGTCTTGTCGAGGTTCTTGAAAAACAAAATATTGTCATGTTCGTAGAAAACTTGACCACATACCTAAGATTTCAACTGCAAGACCATTGTTGCACCACATTCACTGACTTAGTGGAAAAAGGCACCATAATTGAGAAGGCCCTTATCGCAAAAGAACTTAAGACATACAACAAGACTCAAAATGCCCAAGGTACATCAAACGAAAAAGTAAATATTGGGCCCGCAATAAAAATATCACAAATGATGGAGTTGTCGATGCAAAGGCAATACATGTTATTCCTACAATCACACTTAAAGGACCTAATACAAAAAATCCACCACGTATCCCTGAACAAACAACAAATGCCCTTCAAAACACTCATGAACAAAGACCTCAAAGGAAATTCCCCACAAGATGCAAGTACACTCCCCTAGGGGAGCCAATTAAATCAGTCCTCAAACAACTATTGCGGTCAAAAGTCATACAACTTCATGAGGCAAAACCTTATGATCCAGGGAAATTTAAACCTTCATGGTGGGATGCCAATGCCTTTTGTGATTATCATCGCTCCAAGGGACACTCAACTTTGTCATGTAGACAACTTAAGAACATCATTCAAGAATTCATTGAAAGTGGTGTTATCGAGGTGGATAGTCAACAATTGACCTCTAAAAGTGATCATAAAATCTTCAAGAATCCATTGCAAGACCATGGAAAAGGAAAGGCCTCCAATTCAGGTTCAAAGACCAATAACCATGCCAACTATACCAATGCCTCTTTTGAATACACTACCATAAATCATATCCGAGCCACAGATGAATATGTCAATACCATCACCATCAAAATGCCACCAAAATGTGCAGTCAACACAAAATATGCCAAGGTGACCATACAAGGTGCGCCACTTAAACAACAACAAAAGTCTCAATATAATCCATTAGACCATTTGGGGAAAACACCTACTCAAATATCCATCCTTGAGTTACTTTGTATCTCTCCTAAGCACAAAGTTGTCCTTGACAAAGCTTTACAAGAAACCTCCGTCCCAACTGACCTTGATGTAAATCGCTTCCAAGAAATGGTGGGATACTTAGCCAATACCCATCATGTCACTTTTTTAGATCAAGACTATTCATCCCAAAAGACTAGTCACAATGATCCTTTGCACCTTCAAGTTTTCGTTCATAAACATAAAATCATACCAGTCTTGGTAGACGGTGGAGCGAGGTTAAATATTTGCAACCTTAAATTGGTTAGGGCATTGGGCTTCTCTAAAGCATGTGTAGACACAACAAAAAGAATTATCATAAAAGCTTATGATGATGAAGAGAGTTCCTCCAAGGGTGTCATAACAATACCAATCAAAGTTGGGCACACAACATTAGACACCACATTCCAAGTCTTGGACCTAGATCTCCCATATAATCTTCTCCTCGGTCGACCATGGATCCACGCCATGAAATTCGTTCCATCTACCTATCATTAATGCCTCAAGTTTCCCCACAATAGAACTAAGATTACAATAGTTGTTGATCCTGACCCCTTTCAGTATTGCAACAATCTGAGAAGGACTACTCAATTCCAAGTGCATGTCAACTAGGAAGCTTCATCCTCCACTTTGTCACATTACATTGATCCATCTTCCTTGACCAAATCATCTACTTCATTTATCGCACCATCAAACACCAAGGTTCAGGTCCATGACATGGGATGTGGAGAATATCGTATGGGAAATTCATCTGCCGCTAAGTATGATAATATTGCTAAGGATAGCTAGGCTTTCAAGGATGATGTTAAGTCCGCTTCAGAAAATATGCAAAAGGATGGTAGTTCTTGAATTGAAACTTTCTAGGATCCTAATGATACATCTGTCTTTATCCTATCCATTTCAGTCCAATGCTTTCATGTCCATAATAATCCCATGTTTGACCATGATATCTATGATAATCCACTTCTTGATCACAACCTTATGGAGGATATCCATGATCATCCTTCTCCATCTTTTGAAACACCATCTGTCCATTTTGACTATCTTGGGTTAGGGTATACA
This sequence comes from Sequoia sempervirens, assembly GCA_007258455.2. NCBI lineage: Eukaryota > Viridiplantae > Streptophyta > Pinopsida > Cupressales > Cupressaceae > Sequoia > Sequoia sempervirens. The sequence goes on from VDFB02339258.1 coordinate 228,657, forward strand.
TCCAATATTGTTGCCTCTCCTAAGCCTTCTTGCCAATTTGTTAAGGATGTGCACACTTCCTTTGACGTTAACAATGTCGACAAGGCTAGTCTCTAAGAACCTATTGAGTGCATCACCCATCTCTTTTATCAACCAAACATTCTTGTCACCTCACCTATCCCATCCATCTTAGCCACTTTTGACTCACCCATCTCAGTCACATCCACCCACCGTATAGACATGGATCAACAAGTCGAAAATAACAAGGATAAAGCTCAAGAATCAAAGGTGCAAGTGCCTTCTTTAAAAGGAGATATAGAATCAAAAGACCTAATGCAAAGAAAGAAAGATCAAGACAAGTCCTCTAGTCAAAGTCAAAATCTATTGGACAAATCAAAGATAAAAATACAAGTAAAAAATGAAAGTAAGCAAAAGTAGATCTGTAGTTATGCCTCTCCATGAAAAATCATTGGCGGCATGTTTCGAAGAAGCATGACAAAATAAGATCTTGTTGGTCCAATGTCTTCCTCCTCATCACTTTCACTCCAACCATACACTCTATCAAATCCATTCATATTTGCACCTTCATCATTTCACTCCACCTCCACTGGCGATGTTTCTCGATGGACCTTTGATGACGACCCCTTCACGTACTCTAACTCATTGGTCGCCCAAACTCTTTTTCGGATGAAGTTTGATGGCCCATGTAGTGTGCAAATTAGGGATCATACTATAGTCTCCTTTTTCCTCCACGTCTATCGCCCTTCATATCTACCACTCATGACCCTCGTTCAAATCAGATTTTTTCATCAAGCATAGTAATCCAAGTTTGAACCTAATTGGTTGGGTCCCTATATCATCACAACAATCTATGGATCGGGAGCATATCAACTTTCAACTCTTGAAGGGGAACCTTTGTCAAAACCGATCAATAGTTTGCACTTGCACAAATTCTACACTTAGCTTCATAGAGCCATGTCAAAAACCTAAAAAATATATATAATTTTTTTTTCTTTGAAAACTTGGCAAACAAGCATCATGTTGACACCAAAAAAACACAAAATAAAAAAATCAAGAAAATAGTAAAGAGAAATAATCCATCCAATAGTGAAAACCACTTCAGTGGCACTTTGGATAAGTACCATGGTGAAAACTTGGAAAACAAGCACCATTTGTAGTCAATCTTTGCTCCATCATCTACCACCACTCTATCTAATTTCCACCATCCATTCCTCATAATTCATCTTGTCACTATTCACGTCATCCATATCCTAGAATGCTTGACATTATGTATCTTTTCGCCTTCCATATCCACTTGTAATAAACTTATCCTATTACACCCCTAATAAATTGGTCTTATACCAGACTGGGGGAAAGTACTTAACCTACGTCTTCCTTGGATCCTACACTTGTTATTGGAGGTCAAAAAATTTCAAAAAGATAAAAAAATCAAATATTCCCAAAAATCCAAAAATAATTCAAAAAACTTCAAAGAGAAAAAAATCAAAACATGTCAAAATCCAAAAACATCCAAATAGTCTTAAAAAAAAAAACCCTCGAGACACTAGGTCAATCCTTTAGGGTTTGTCAAATCAAGTCAATCATGAGTCGGTCAACAACAAATAAAACAACTTCAAAGTCTTGACGAACTACGAGGTCTCTGCGCATTGTTATGTAGGCAAGGCCATCAGTTGATGAGTCCCTAAGGCCTTAGGTCGATCCTTTAGGGTTTGTCAACTTAGTCATAATAAATCAAACATGGCATTAGACATAAACAGTCATTTGAACCTTTGACAAGTCACAGATTAATAGAAAAAATTTCAACAAGTCGTCAAACCAAGTTAGTCAATTGCCTAATTAGTCAAACATCAAACCGACATCAAACAGTCAAATCAGTCAAACTTTTATCTTATACAAGATGTGTCCTTCTTGAAACTAGACAATTTCATAAATCAAATTCTGTCATTTTCCTTATACAGGTGGTTACATGATCGAAACTAGACTTGATGTCTTATACGACATGTTCCCTCTCCTGAAAACAAACATTGTCAAACAATCAACTTGTCAATCACCTAGTCAATCAAATACTGACAAACAATTGGCAAACAATTTGAATGGTTGTTGACTTTGTTGGTCTAATTTGTCTTATCTTTCGATTTTTCTTTTGGGTTATGTTACTAGCTACCTTGAGGATGTCCCATGAAGGATTTAAAGGAGCAATGATGTCTCATGACTCATCTTTTCTTTTATTTTTGCTTGTGGATTGTTTTGACAAAAGGACTGGGGTAACTTTTCCCTTAGTATGCGTCAGAACATGCTTTGTCTGACGACTGTTTGTTTTCACAAGTGGATGAATTTGCACACCTTGGTATATGTCATATCAAGGTGTTTATTGTCCATTTGTCATATTTTAACACTCATTGATGATTACATGCAAAGCCTTGCATAACAAAATATTCATCTTTAAGTTGTCTCTGCTAACGCCATGCTAACATTCATGTCCTCCATGCTAACATTTCTTCTATTCTGCATCTTGATGATGTCCTGTGACACACAAAAATATCCTGCATACATAATCATGTTAGTAGCATATAGACATCATCATAATAGGCATCATCATATAGTTAATCTATATTGCATTAGAAAATACCAAAATCATAGATCTCATATATATGCATTTCATATAGACATTCAACATTATAATCATCTCATATCATTTTCATTCATACATCATTAACATTGCATATATATTATCACATTTATTCAAACATAATCATTGCATATGCACATCCATAAGTGCTCATACATAGTCCATATCCCATAATCATAAATCCATTATCATTTATCACATTACATATACATTGCATTTGCGTCATATAAACATTACATAACATCGCATTCATAATTCATAATAAACATCACATTGCATATACAAAGGCACTACATATCATAACCATATTATGTCATATCATTTCTCATCCAAATCCATTAAGCATACATCATAAGGCATTGTAGTCATCCAAAATTAGCATTATGCATTCATCAAGTAAACCAGGCTTCACATGCATCCGCTAATTTAATTAATCAAGTTCACCTTCATCCATTCATTAGATAAATCAAATTCATCAAATCCATTCACCAAGAAAATCAGGATTATTAAATAAATCAACTTGTCTTACATCATCCCTCTAATTAAATAAATCAAAAAATTATTTAATTAAATCCTCATGCATTTTCCATCCTTTTTTGACTTAAATAAATCAAATAAGTCAAACTCACCTAATCATCATCCTAGCTAATTAATCCTGATTAAAACTAACCTAACCACCCATCACATCCTCTAGATAATCCCACTTGCACAAATAAATCAATTTATTGATTTATTAAATCATCATTTTCACTCAACATGGCATCTTTGAGGAATATTCCCTCAAGTTTTAATTCAAAATCAAGTGGGCATGTACATCCAACAAAGCAATTAATAGGCTCTTACATGTCCCCCACTCAACATTTACTCTCAATTTTGAATTTGAAATTTCCCCCTCTTGGGCACATTTCCCAAATCTTGCACATCCTCAAGCCTATCACAAGATGACAAGTGTCCTCATCTCATTGGTCCAATCTTTGTCCCATATTCATCCATTTAGCCATTCTCTCATCAAAATAATCTATAAATGAAGGCTTCATTCTTCAAGCAAATCCTTCACAACTCCACAATCTCCACAATTTCATCCACAAATCTCATGCAAGGTTACTCTCTTCAATTGAAAACTAATCTTGCCCATTCATCATCTTGATCATCAACATATCATTTTCATATCATGGAGCTTAAGCAAGGATTGGGAAAGGGCTATTTTCCACAATAGCACCAATCCAATATGAGATGTTATTTACTTCATGATTTATTGTATGCTTTCATCTAGTTTATCTAATCCTTTTGTTGTTTTGATTGCATCATTAAAGCATGTTGACTCATTTCATATGGATGTTATAATATTGCTTTGTTTGAACACTAACCATGCTTGTTGAATTGTTAGTTATTTAACCATTTGCAGATTTGATGTCCACAAAATGGCACTAGAAAGAGGGCATTGAAATCTGCCTATCGAAGGGAATCTGAAGTTTTTTTTTTGTTTGTTTGTTTATGATCAATACATTAAACAACAGGATAAAGTCTCTTTTTACACATGTATCTATTATTTGTATCTATCCACCTTTGTTTGATGCATATTGATAGAGTACAAAGTATTTTCTTTCTATTAAGGTATTGAAATCTGCAAGTCGAAGGGAATCTGAAGTTTTTGTTCCTAATCAATACATTAAACAGTAGGATAAAGTCTCTTTTTACATGTATCTACTTCAAGTTTTATGCTTTAGTTCAAGATCGATTACCTCTTTTAGTCCACATTGTCCTCTTCTTTTTTTATTATTTTCTATTCCGCATGATTATTGTATCCTTCACTTGAATCTACACAATTTTGAGACTGCCATTTCCTTAAACTGTGCATTTTTGCCATATTAGCATTCCCCTCACAAATCTTTGAAAGCACTTCACATCTTCCTCAACATTAAACAGCCCATAGTTTTGGTTTTTCAGTCATTATGTCCAAGTCATTTATTCATTTCCATTGCATCAGGCCATTTTATTTTTCAGCATTATAATATCCAGCATGTATAGTGCCATTACTAACGTTGAATTGACAGGAAAAGTAGATCTCGAAGCATATCTCCATCATGTGCTATGATCAGATCGAGATCCTCTATAGTGAATGCCCTGTAAGAAGTACTTTAAGCTCTATATAATGAATCTACACCCCACTATCTTCATTTGCCAACCTGTAAGTTAAGAGGCGTCATTAATTCAAGGAGGCACAAGGCCAAACCGCGCCATCCTCTCACATGCCAACACCATCTCCTGCTCTCGGTTTACATTAATGTTTAAGCTACAAATGAGATAGTGGAGTACAATTTAGAATAATGGGACTCCATTGTTAGACGTTTCATTTATCCATGCATTTTTGCCGTGCATCATCAGTTAAGATAAAACAAATCCCAAGACATTTGATAATAGCATTTTGTTTTAAGCCTGCTTGATGAATCCATATGTTAGAGAATTAACTCTTTTTGCAGCGACTGGCTAGCTACATATGCCTAGAAGGGAAATGGTTACATTGATAAAATTTGTCTATGCTTTACATTTTGGCAGAGGTCCCTATCATTTTGCATAGCTGCATTTTTTTTAACACAGGGCGGATGTTAGTCAAAGGCCGAGGAAGTTGTCTTTACACCTGCCAAATGCATTTGCTTGAAATGTTTTACCTACTGTCTCCCTTATACGCCGACTAAATGCATTTGTTTGAAAGTTTCTAGAGCCTTTTCTGCAAATCCAGTTGGCGCATATCCTGCAATCAAGGAAACTTTTTTTCAAAGCACATATCAAGTACCTCCTTGCGTTGGGCGGGGGCCCTAGCTCGGTTGGCTAAGTATTTCCTGTTGCAGGTAGCTGGTCACGAGTTCTAGTCTCCCCCGTCCCGTGGTACCGGAGGGCGTGTCGCGCCAGCGCCGCTGGTCACATTAAAATTTTTACCAGGCGCGCTGCAGTTTATAGGGGGCCGTGCTATACAAACCCGATTTCTGAAGCCTAAAAAAAAAAAAAGTTACCTCCTTGCATTGTATAGAAGCGCATTTCTTTAAGCATTATGTTATAGATGTCATAGAAGGTAGCGTACATAAGTTACTTGTTATCTACGCTTGAGTCTCTTAATATTTATCTCTCAAATGTTGCATACAAATGGAGATAGTAAAATTTTATAGATAGACTTCATTCAATGCTGTTATACAAGGCTTGTATCCTCATTAACTATGCGAAGTTGAGAGTTGTTGGTTGTGTACTGAGTCATCTTTCCTTGCGTCTGTATGCAGGGATCTTGTTGTGGCCTATATTATATCAATATTTCTTTCCTGCATTAAGTAGCCTATGCCTTAGGCGTCATGTCAAATAATGTAGTGCCATGTTGAGGCATCATATCAGGCAGTAACATACCTTGTCTAGACGTCTAGGGAGGAGACTAGCACGGGTCATAGATCATACCTACCAAGCGCATTAAATTTGACATTTTGCTAGACTTTTCATTTGCGCATTTCTTACATTCTTCTCTTGTTTACACTTGACAAGTTGCAGATGCTTTTAAAATTCAAAAGCTTTTCACGGATGCAGTTGATCATATGGCTTTAATGAATTATTTTAGTAATTGATTTGATGGGATACACTTTTATTTGTTCATAAATTCTCTCATACTATATCATCATACTTGTTGATTCCATAATAAATGTCACAATTTTAAATTATCACTTTTATTATGATAGTCAATATTTAAGAGTGGGAGGATACTTTTTGAAAGGTATCATTTATGGTTGATAAAATTCATGGTCTTGCAAAGTTTTTCATAATGATAGTTGACATTTAATCATTAGGAAAGGAATTGGTCTAGCAAGTGGCATATCTTTTCAATGAAATCAATATCAAAGCATGATTCACTTATTAATCATTCTTTTACTATTGTAATCATCCAAATCTTTGTCCTTCCATTTGGGATAATGTTATTATTTGAAGTTGATGATCAAAATGAGTTTGATATCCTGATCCTCACATGAGTGTCTTTTATTTTATAGGTAAAAGAAGAAAATGAAGGAAAGAAAAAAAAAAAGGTGAGAAGGACAAGCAAAGAAAATGGATTTTCGTTTCCAAGAAGCAATCTTTGGAGGAATCTTGGAGAATGGAGCATTAAATTCAGAGTTTATAAAGCATTTTTTAATGCTTAAGGGCTTCCATTTCATGCTTTAATTTTATGTTTGAAACCAACTAGATCATTATTTTATTTCAAAGTTGGATTAAAATCGAACACTAGAAACTGACTAGACATTGTTTCTTGGGCTAAAATTGAACAAACAAACTTCACATTTAGCTTGGTGCTCTAAAATGAATTCATCATTGCTTTGAGGTCTAAAATGAACACGTGTCTTTTATGTTTTGTAATCTTTTATGCAAAATAATCTCATGTAAAAATACGTATGCGCTTCTCTCGCGCTTCACGGCGATCTTGAGAATCAAAAGTCTTTTTGGTGACATTAAGTTGCATAAAAGATTGCCTCCACACTTCGATTTGGGTTTAAAATTGAACAAAGATCTTGTGCAAGTGTGAGTGGGGGCATTATCGCGTATATTCTCTCTCTTTGTTGCCATCAAAGATTGATCGAGTTACGGATTTTGTCTTTGCTTGCTTTTGTTTATCCTAGAGGGCCTACCTTGGGGAAAAAGTACTCACCCAAGGGAACGACTCAACCAGTAACACTCTAAAGCCAAGAGTATTTCCAGCTGGGATATAAATGTGGGTATTGCAATAAATGCCAGTATCGCGCGGTTGGCTCCAACGAGATGGATCTGAAAGGGGACTCTCACCGTATGGGTCAATCTCCACGAACGGAAAGTCTGAAATAGAAACCTTGTTTTCTAGTGACCAATTGATCCATTGAGCGAGTTTATCAAAGTGGTGCATTGGAACTTAGATTCCAAGAAGTTACTTGCCATGTCCGATCTTGGTTGAAATATAGAGGTTAAGACTTCATTCTTAACATACCTTTATATTTATTCCTTGGTTGCATGTAAAATCATCTCTTCTACGAAGGGCATGAGGGAAGCCCACTAATAAAAACGCACCAATTGAGCTAGGATGATATATTGCTTGTGAATCAATTTGAAAACACAGTGCTTTTATCGAAAACATTTGAAAACCAACATTCAACATGAGCATAAAATCTCAAACCCTTTAGGAGAAGCAAATATCCTTGAAAAAATTCACGTGTTATTGCTTGCCCTTGGGATTCGTATCCTTAGAGGCTTCTAAACATTTGGATTTCATCTCAATTTGCTTCTACTAAAGTCAACTTTAGGTAACCTTTGCCTTGATTTCCTCGATTCCCGCATAATGCACTTTGTGGGATGAAAGGGAATTAGGACATTGGACATTTAGTTGAGAAACCTAATCAAGAGTGTGTTTGTGGTAAAAAAAAATCCATTAAGAAAATATTAAATCAATTGGACCCTACACATGTGCTTGGCATTTTTTGGTCGTATGGTTTTCATGCAAACATTAGTCTTTTGATTTCGAATTACTCTTAGAGAAAGGCATGTTCTTCATTATCTTGGTCTAGTAAACAAGTCCTTCTTAGGTTCATTTAGGATCAAATCAAACACTTCATCCATCCAAACATTTATCATCTTCATCCCACAAACAACTTTAGATCTTTGGAAACATCATTCTAGACTTGGGTAAATCATCGAAATCAAAAATCACCTTGTTTAGTTAGGTGTATGGGAATGCATCCTTTTTCATACCTCTAATTAAATCAGCAATCCTTTGAACAAGTTCATCCTAAGATCACATCCAACATCTTAGGGTTTACAAGTTCACTATCCAAATCAAACAATCAAAATCAAGCCCTAAGTCTAGCATTGATCCAAAGTCCCTAAACGTTCAACACTCATATCATTTACACCTTTCATCCTTCATCTCGTCATTAGTCCTAAGAACCTTAGAGGTCACTTTTGCAAAAAGGTCAAAACGCAAGAGGAACATGGAATACAAACTTGATCCATACATCATGAGTAATCCAAATCAATTTAACTTTCAAAGCCTTACAACGCTAATTGATTATCAACACTCACACTTATACAATCCATACATGGGATCATTACCTTCTACAAATGTCAAAGGCACAACAAGCATGAGTATGCCCAAATCAAAGATTGGAACACATTTCCTGATGGTAGATCTAAATCCAAACCTACAAGTCTGTCAACCGAACAATCAATGCATGAGCCTTCAAACGAACAACATCATCCCACTGAATCCCTAGATGCCAAATGAGAATGTACCAAGTACAAGTTTTCCAAATATGAATCCGACAAACTTTGGGATGAATATGTTTGCAAATCATATGAATATTGTTCAAAATCCAAACAAGATGTTAACGACTCTAAGTCAAGGTAACACCATGCAAAATCAAAGTTACCTAAAACAAGGCAATGTGATTCCAAACATCAAAAATGGTCAATTTCAACCTATCATGCCAAATCTGAACATCATCCCAAATCAGAACAATGTCCAAAATCAATTTGTCCATGATCCCATTCAAAAATCACAAGCGTACATCCCAAATCTACTTGAACAAAAGCAAAATCAAGGGAGTCAAATTAAAAATCAAGATCAAATTTCGCTAGAGAAACTTGCTTCACATGCCAAACTGATTGAATTATTGAGCCAAGAGACATCTTCTCTCCAAAATCAATACATTCCTCCATTGGTTGAACCATGTCATCAAAGCGTTGAGTTGTGTCCACCACAACGTCAAGAACAATATTTTCAATGTCAAGGAGTTGGACATCAAGATCAACCCCATCTTGAAGATCAATCACCACATCTCCAAAATCAATCACCACAAGGTCAATTTAAAGTGCAAATCTCACAAAGGAACAAGTGAAAATACACACCACTTGGGAGACCAATCGAATCAGTCCTGCAACAGTTAGTACAAGAAAATCTCATCAAAATCCCTGTTTACGTGAACTATCAAGAACCAGACATAAAACCACCAGGGTATAACGAGAAGCACCTTTGTGATTATCATAGAATAAAGGGTCACAGAACATCAGATTGTGTTCGGCTCAAAAAACTCATCCAAGACCTGACTGATCAAAAGATAATCACTATTGGGGACAATGATAGCATTGGAAATCTCTCCACCACAACTGTTGAGAACAAGAATCAAGATCAATCCATCATTGAGCACCTTCAAGCTATTTCTACTTCATCCAATGATCAAATCAACATATTTCAAGACTTACTTTTCAATCATGATCAAAGTCCACCAACCAACAATGATCCAATCAAAGAAATGCCAACATCACTTGACCCTATGGTTGAAGACATTGGAAATCCCTCCACCACAATTTATTGAAAACAATGATCAAGATCTATCCATCAGTAAATATGTTTTCACCACATCCAACGAGGCATCGACCAATAATCATGTTGAAAATGTCTCTACATCACCTAATGAGTTAGAGGGCATATCTCAAGATATTATTCCAAAGCATGATCAAAACCCTTCACCAAGGTCTAGCAATGGTCCTTTCCAAGACATGTTGATCCCCTTTGACCTCATAAGTCTAGGAATCCTCAACTTGAAACTTGATCCAAGTCCACTCAAAGATCAAGAGGATATTGAACCACTTGCCATGTCTAATGACGAAATCCAAGAACCATTTGTAAGCAATCCATCCTTTGAAATGGACCCATGTCAAGAACTTAATCCAAAGCATGTTGAAAGCAACTCTGAAATCATTCAAGATCAAGAATTTGTATCTTCAAGATACTACAATAATCTAATGGAAACTCTCCTATCTATGCAAGATGATCATATCTATGTACCACATACTCCTCCATCTACCCATGAGATGCTTTCTTTGGATGGACACGTAGATGATCTTCATTCAGAACAGGATTCTTTTACTCCAGACATTATTACACAAAAAGAGCAAGTTATTGATTCCTACAGCCAAACAGATTTGTCAACATCAGGATCAGATATATCCAAAATCCAGACTGAGGACATCAGGTATGCGGATATCGAACATTATCCACTCAAGGAATCAAGTCAGACAGAACAATATAATCCAGAGTTAGCAGAGTGACAAATTGAAACAATGTCATCTACGGTGTTCATTTGTTAGAGCATGTTTACTGAACAAGAGCTCTTAGAACAGGCAGAATCAAAGCATGAAGGTACTACTAGCACCATACTGGGGGCAACTTCGTCTCAAGCAAACATCAACATAGGGAGCACGAAGAGTCCTTATGATGAAACTAGTGTCAATACTACAACCAGCCATGTCACAAATCTTCATCCACCCATCATCCCATCCACAAATTGGGACCAACGTCAAAAGAAAGATTTGAATCAAAGCACAAAGAACGTTATCAAAGGAAAAGCAGTTGGAAAGCATAATGGACAAATAAAATAAGCATGGATACCAAAACATACAAAGAAAGATCATCCCTATCAAACTCCATTAGTCAAAGAAACGATGGGGTAAAATAAAAAAGGGAAAAGTATCCATCAAAGATGTCCACAAAAGCAAAAGCAAGCTTTTCAAGCAACGTACAAGGTATATCAAGCAGTTGGTCCTAATTCCACGCACACTTTTGTGTCCACCCATCATTGCTCATCTTCCCAAGTTTGGAGAGTCAAAGATTCCAAGCTGGCAACCAATCCATATTTTATTCCTAAACGCACTCCATCCACGCCTCCACGCATGATATCCAATTCTCAAATTGACCATGTATTAGCAATGACCCTTCATCATAAGGATTCTAAAGGCACTCTATTGCGATGTGCGCACGGAGACAGAGTTAACCCCGATATCAATAAAGCAGATCAAGAATCCCAAAAGTTGCATTCAAGTGCACGTATCTTAGCAAAGCAGCTCCTTCAAGCAGGATATCGATGGCACATTATGACAAGGAATCTACATCAACAACACCTTGTGATTCAGCATGAGCTTAAAATCTTTTGGAAAAACCAAAAAAAAAAAAATCAAAAATCCAAAAAAATCAAAAAAGGATTGAAAACAGTAAGAAAAAAATCATCCTCTAGTAAAAACCGCATGAGCGGCGCTTTGGGAAAGACCATGATGAAAACCTGGTAAAAAAGCGTCATGTGTAGAATTGAGCATCTACGTGCGCCAGTTCAGGTGAAAGCATCTCATCCCATCCATAATAAAGCCAACATTCCATCCATCGCAACCATAATAAATCTAGTCATCAATGAGCCATTTATCCAATCCATTCGCATATATCTGCATTCCATAGTCCGAGTCATCTTGATCTTGACAAAGTTTGGGGCACACTTTACACTTGCTTATGGTAAACATCTTGACATGGGTTGTCTTCATTGATCCTATCCTATGCCGCATTATCTGAGCCATAAAGCATAATCCAAATGAGCATTCTTTATCTGAACACCTTATCTTATCACAAGATAATCCTGGGCATCCTTTGCATGCTTTCCATATCCATCCATCCATATCCAAGAATCCATCCATAACATTCCATACATTGCTAGACACTAAGGGCAGATATTTGCATCTTGCTTTGAGAATAAATCTTGATCTATATCCTCCAACTTATGTGGCGATCCAAACATTGGCAAACGTGAAATCAAATTGGCCCACCACTTGTGAGCAAAATTTCAAATCACTAGCCCATGGCATATTTTGACAAGAAGACATTCCTTATCAGTCTTCATCTTTTGTCGAACATCAATCCAAGTAATCACTATCAGTTGCATCTAACGCACCCTTCAAACATCACATCAAATCATCCAAACATCTTTTGTTCCAAACCAAGCTTCAACAATCCTAATCAATCGAATCCAATCAATCCATCATCTTCGGATATCCATCCTAATCCTTGTGTTCCTTAACACTATCCCTGCATTGTTGTGTATCCTCAACAATGTTATCATCATCAATCCTCGCACTGTTGTGCATCCTCAACAATGTTATTGTCATCAATCCTGATCAATCAAATCCTTACATTGTTGTGTATCCTCAACAATGTTGTCATCATCATCAATTCATCGATTCGATCAATCAACCTTAGCTTGGTCTTCAACAAATTCCTAAACAAAGAATTGATATCATCATTCATATCCATATCCAAATCGTCAAAATCATGCGAAA